>JAJFDI010000113.1:0-89010 GCA_028637685.1 Xylariaceae sp. X3-2
CGTGTATGTCTCAGTTGTCTCGTTAGGTAGTATTGCAAATGCCACGTTGAAATTCGTGTTCAACGACGTCGTGCCCGTGATTTCGAGGAATGGTGTGTTATACGTGCTAACCTAAAGATAAATCTACGATTAGATCTCATTTTCTGCGATTTAGTTTAAGCAATCGACAGATGTAACTTACTTTATACGTGGCATCAATTAGTAAAACCTCCGGGCATGATTTCCACATCTCACGGCACCACGGAAAACTCCACACTAAAGTGCGTAGGCGGCCTTCATGATAGTCGGCTTTATGCCATATGTTGTCCCGCTCCAACAACCGTATTAGCTGCCCACAGTCTGAATACAGCCCTCGTTCGGCCCGTTTTTTTCGGGATATATAATTGCTTATATCACTTTCTGTGAGGTCGGTTTCGGGATTGGCGCTTCTGACTGCTTTATACACCTGCCGTCGACTAGACAAGTCATTGATTTTGTCGTGAATAATCTTTTTAACGGAGTCGTTCATTTGTTGTTGACGGTGGGACTTAGTTGTGAAGATAGGAGGATGGCTGTGGTCTGCGTTCTGTAGTGTGAACAGCCATTCCGACGCACCCTGATACAACTTTGCGACAGCTTGAAACGAGCACTTTGGATAAGCAGAAATTGATGTCTTCTTCACCCTGGCAACGGACGGGCGCCCTGTCTCACCACAAGTACAACGAATTATATATCTCGTGTACTCCCCGTCCCGTTTGTGACCTGCGTTTCCGTAGTTGAGGCTGTATCCTTGTTGTAGAGCGTGCTTTTGCCACGATTCGAACCCTTGTTTGAAGGTAAGGAATTGCGACTCGTGAGGAGCTAATAAAGACATTGTAATGATGAGAGCAGCGACGGTTGAGAGGTAAACAAGCGGTAGTTACAGACGTTGATGTAGGTAGGTAGTATACGGACATGCTTTAGTAGTAGAAATGGAATCTGCGTACGGAATACCTACCTACCTTTATTTTAGTTGTGGAGGGCGCGACCACCGAATTGGCTTAGGTGGTGCACCGATACTATTGCGTGGTGCACGAAAATCTGGGCCGGTATCTTTCATATGGATTAAATGCCTAGCGCCTAACGGATAGATGCATGATAGTAGCTTCGGAATCGACTACCACAAGGCGCTAGTACAGAATAGGTACTTACACAGTATAAAGTTTAAGTCCCAAACAGTGCATCTAATGAGGTAATCCGTCCACGGAGACTCTTCGAGGTCGGGAAGGAATACCTACTCTCTCGATCATCCTCCTTGCCAAACGAGTTGTCTTCTTCTTCTCCTCTTTCTCTCTTCTTTAGACCGACACATTGTAAGAGCTTGGTGACATGACAACAGACCAGACAATCGCTATGGACTAGAGCTGTCCGCCGCGCGACGTCACCAGATCCTCGTGCCATTCATTGCCGGGAATCGACTCATGGCTTCCGCAGATGCTGCCGTGCTGGACCTTGTTCAAATATATCGTCTGCTCGTCAGCCATACCACTGTGTTGATAGCGTTATGAAGTCGACAAGACAGCTTCAATGATAACGTGCAGCATGCTATACATGAGGAGGGCGGAGGTCGCAGCATACAAGTATGCATCGTCGAACTCGAGCCTCAGATACGCTGTTGGATGTTGGGCTATGTAAGTCCAGTGATCTTGGCAGCAAGTTGTGATGGCATACCCTCGGAGGTGGATGTGAAGCGGACGAGTGACTTGCTGGCTTGTGCGGGTGAACTAATGGCAAAGCAGATGCACAAGAACGGACTCTAGGTAGTAGGTGGGAGATTCGTCGAATTGCATTTTACGCGGGTCGGTAAGAATTTGCATCAACAGAAGTATTTCTTCCTTCTCTCCTCTTCTGTCTTGTCCAGTCACAACTCAATTCTAAAGTGTGTTATCACGTGCTACCTCAGCGGCTCTTCCTTATGAATCTCAATGCTTGGGGGCGCGCCAGTGAGCGCTTTGCATTGGGCATAAATGACGAACTGACCCGCTACCAATCCACACGTCATAAGGATACGAGGACCAAGGCCGGACAGCATTAGCCGCTTCGGTCCAAACTCGCGAGCAAGCGTGAACATTCGAGATGTGGCGTCCTGGTTAGGGTCACCAGAACCTCTGTTCATAGCTGAGAGAAGCGTATCAGCCGGGTGTGAAAGAACTGCGGCCGCGACACCAGCCACGAGACCTGAGGCCAGCTCCACGCCCGTGGACTCAAAATGCGTCAATCTCGCTTTGCGTTCGGGACCGATGGTCCGGTAAATCATTTCAACGGCGACTTCATGCACAGAGAATTGGCCCACAGCATAGGGGACCTGTTTAAAGAGCAAAGGAATGAAGGCAGAGTAGAAGCCGCGGAGACCCTCCTCACGTGCTAGACGCGTGAAACCGGATGCAAGCCCCTTGGCGAACCCGGGCTGTGAAACTAGACGGATGCGTGTCGCTTCGAGCGGGCAGAGCGCGATGTCGGCAAAGAACTCGGCACTGGCGCTTGCGCTTAGGTATATGGCTGTGCGGTGCCGCGTGGCCGCGTCCTGGGAACCAACCAGATCGATGAAGCTTTTCTTGAAGAGCTCATAGCCTGCGAATTTCCCTCCGCCCTGAATGAAATAGCCCACTGCTGTCGGACCGAATCCGGTTAACAATGTCGCAGCACCCTCCTTGGCTATTATTTGGCGCGCCGCGCGCATCATGTTCATCCCTTTCATGGACTTGTCGACTTGGATTCGCGTCTTAACCACGTCTATAGGTGTCGCAGCCTGTCCATGTCATAGTGAGCATGCTATTGTCAGCCCGTCTGCTCCCCTTGTTTACTGCTGGATGCTGGTAGCTCAACTTACACCGTGGGTGAGGGTGGCTGCGAGGGCACCCGCACCGAAGAATTTGGCATAATCTTTTGGCCCGAACCTGGGCGTTACCCCGGTGGGCCCATCCTCTAATATTGGTATCATGTTCGCCAGCGGTGATGAGTGATGGTGAAGAATGGACTCGGGAAATCTGACGGGATCGAATACGGAATGTGATGGTCGGAGAGGGCATCTTGACCGACGTCACCCCAGATCACCGTTCTCGAGCAACCCCTGCCAGAATCGATCCGAGTCACCGTGACGTCACCATGTTTATCCCGTATTTCCTCTTTTGTTTACGAAGTAATACCTCGGATTACACAGATCTGACCTACGCCTAATCGAAATCGTTGCCGGCAGGGGTAATATCACATGACCGTGAGAACCGAAGAAAAACGGCAACCCGCGAATTAGACGACTCCGAATTTTGGCCGAGTTTCGATACTTACCACTTGCAACGCAGCCGGGCTTGGATGTTGACTGGGACCCGATGGGTTCGGTCCGATATATTATGACACCATCGATACTGGATAATGGACAATACTGGATAGCGACCACTGTATGCGCTCTCGAGATCGGTCACAAAGACTCGTCGTGGCAGATCATCAATGGCCAAGTCCAGAACGAAGGCGCCCCCTGATAGCTGTATATCAGTCCAGGTCATCTAAGGCGATCAGCTCGTCATGCAGGCAAACGAGCGCCTCTTGATATGCAGTCCAATCAACGCGAGTGTGCGCGGGCTTGATCAGATGTCTTTTTAAGGCATCACGGCTGTGTTACCTCTTGTTCCAATCATTGGCTGACACAAGAAGTTTGATCGCATTCTTTCGACTCTTCGGCTTGGATATGGAATATGGGATACTTCCCCTTTCGCCCTATCATGCCCAAGAATTTGTTTTTAGGCAGCGATTGGTATGCCCTGTCATGTCGCGGTACGTGCGGTAACAGGCGAAAAGAAAAGGAAGAAGTAGCATAACATGAGTATCTTCCGGTGGGCTATACTCTCGGGACAGAGAGAAATGTTGTGATAGGAGGAGTTTGAGGTCACACACATGCAGTGCCGTGAACAGAGCCAGTCGGCCATTTGTGTGAGCGAATAGGTCCACGATGCTCTACATTTCTTTTCACCTTTCTGCCTCCGGTTAAACTCGAGTCTACGAGAGGTCGTTTGCTTGTGTGGCTATTGGGAAGAGTGCAGGATCTCGTGCCAATAGTAGGACTCCCAGTTATGCAGTTATTTTAGCCGGGCTGCATTGATCTGTATTGGATGTAGAGGAGGTTTGTCGAGTTTCTTGTGAATCCCTCGCCCTCCTAAAAATCTGCCTCAACCTCCACCCCCCCTCTTTCCCCCATTTCAATCGCCTTCTCAACTGCCAGAATTACCAATTCCGCGTTCTTTACTATTTACCCTTATTCTTCTTCTCATATCACTGCAGGTAACGGCTCCAATATTGCAGCTCAAAGATTTGTCTAAGACTATATACCTACCTTGTCGAATCGGAATGGACGACGAACTGATCGACAGCGCACGTGCAGGAAACTTGGAAGAGGTCGAACGTCTGCTTGACAGAGGTGCAGACGTCAACGCTCAAGTCACATTCTTTGGCAACGCCCTCCAAACAGCAGCCGTATACTATAAACTGGAAGTCGCCAAATTGCTCATCGAACGGGGCGCAAATGTCAACGCGCAGGGTGGAGATTATGGCAATGCTCTTCAAGCAGCAGCACTGCGGGGCAGCCTAGATGTTGTCAAGTTGCTCATCGAACAGGGCGCAGATGTCAACGCGCAGGGTGGATGGTATGACAACGCCCTCCAAGCAGCAGCGAGATTCGGTGGCCTAGAAGTTGTCAAGTTGCTCATCGAACAGGGCGCAGATGTCAACGCGCAGGGTGGATGCTATGGCAACGCCCTCCAAGCAGCAGCAAGAGGGGGTGCCCTAGAAGTTGTCAAGTTGCTCATCGAACAGGGCGCAGATGTCAACGTGCAGGGTGGGCAATATGGCAACGCCCTTCAAGCAGCAGCAAAAGAGGGCAGCCTAGAAGTTGTCAAGTTTCTCATCGAACGGGGCGCAAATGTCAACGCGCAGGGTGGAGAATATGGCAACGCCCTTCAAGCAGCAGCATCATCAGGTGACCTACAGATTGTTAAGCATCTTGTCGATAAAGGCGCAAACATCCAAGCTAAAGGCGGCGCGTTCGGAAATGCTCTTCAAGCAGCAGCATCATCCGGTAGCTTCCAGGTTGTTGAGCTTCTTGTCAATGAAGACGCAGACATCTTCGCTAAAGGAGGCCAATTTGGCAATGCACTCATAGCGGCAGTATGGAAGGGGAATTTCGATGCAGCCGAATATCTTATTGGCAGAGGCGTGGACATCGACTTTCGGGACCATGCCAACCAAACTGCACTTCATCGAGCAGTACGAAAACATTCTCGCAAGGCTGTGGAATGGCTACTCTCCAAGGGAGCATCTCCCGATGCAGAGGATGTTGTGGGTACAGCGCCATTCGATCTTGCTGTGAATAGCGCAAACGGCGAATTGATTGAGTTGATGCTGCCAAAGATAAAACCAATCCGAAACAAAACTGCACAATTTTGGCGCAAAAGTCGTAGCTGGAAACCGGAAAGCGATCTTGTTTTCACATTTGACGAATTTCTGAGCTTCAGACGACTTGACTGGGACCTGCCCGAAGAGCTTTGTCAACTACTTCCCCCAGACTCATATTTGTCTTCATACCACGGAGCATTCCTGAACCGCTTGATTCATCAACCACAAATCTAGTTAGTGTGCCTTGCTTTGCTTTTGACTAATCATCAATTTTCTAACTCATTACCCATTGTTGGTCCACAGCGTAGTCTTCAGCGGCCGACATTTCCATCAACCTTCGGGAGTTATGTGTCGTTGGTGGCGGAAGGCGGGTGATGCTTCTGCCTGGGAAATACAGCCTACTCTCATACCTAATCCCGACCTTTGTCACGTCAAACCTGGCGACAGTAAGTCTGGGATCGTTCTTGAATCATACCAACTTGTTTGCTAAAGTCCAGCTAACTCCTGCCCAGTTTTTGTACAATGCGGATATGTGGTACGCTGCCTCAGAGCCACCGATGTGAACTGGCAATCGTTGCGGACGAAGCTTCTGAATGAGAACAGCTTCAAAGATCTTCAAGAGATTGAAGGGTTTTCCTGGTTTGCCACCTCACAGAAAATCGATGGCTTAAGTGCTGACATGCATTCCAACGAAGATGTAATGCGACCGATAGTCTGTCTTACAACATGCGAAGATATTTGCGTTCAACCAAGTTGGAATAATGCGGATTTAGTTGGCCCTTTGATCAGGAAACTCCAACGCACACTAGAAAATAATAGGGCTGTCACAAGCCGTCAGCTGTTCTCTTTGGTAAGCTGCTGGGCGCATGAATTTGAAGATACTCTCTAACCGTGGTCAACAGCGTGCCGAGGTGCTGCGAGTTGGTGGCGGCGATTCCAAGCTACTGGAGACACTGCTGTCTGATGCCAGACTCATTGAGTATATGGTGCAGGATCACACGGACGTCGTCCAATCTTTGACCAACCTCATTGATTCTCTCGAAAACATGTCAAGCGAGCCTTGGAAACTCTCCGAGGAGTCTTCAAAGAAACTTAGAGGCGAGGTTAATCAGCTGGACAGACTTGGTGAAGCTTTCCGAGCACTCTTGGAAAGATCGCAGAACATCATTGAATTGGTATTTCCGTTACTTCAAACGTGCTACTATGAATACTGATGCTTCTTAGGAATTCAACCTTACATCGATACTCGAGGCGCAGAGATCGACAACTTCAAACAGGAGCATCAAGCGACTGACATGGGTCACAGTAAGTGAATAGTCCTAATACCAGCCTTAAAAGTCTACTACAGATTCGTTAACACTTCCTCAGTTTGTGTTCTTGCCGTTGCTCTTTGTTACTGTAAGACACCCAGCGCGACCCCTTGAAGAGTTTTTTTAGTTAACTGCGTATAGAGCCTATTTGGCATGAACGTCGACGTTCTGAAGAACAATCCGAGTTGGTTGTGGTATTTCCCGTTTGCTGGAGGAACTATTTTCTTCACGTTTGCTGTATGGGTTATCTTCAAACGGTTTCACACGGTAGGTACTCGGAGTTGAAATTAGTGCATTCTGCTGGCTCAAGACTGACACTTCTTAGCTGGAAGGAAGGTTGGAATCTCGTTTCAGTTGGCTGATTGGCAGTGAAGACCAACGACCCTCAGATCTTGTACGGTCATCCTCAGATCTTGAACAAGGACCCTCAGATCTTGTACGGGGATTTCCAGATCTTGTACGGGGATTCTTACACTTTGTACGGGGATTCTTAGATCATGTACAGGGATCTCCAGATCTTGAAGGGTCATCCTCAGATCTTGAAGGGTCATCCTCAGATCTTGAACTAAACATCCTCAGCCTCAGATCTTGAACGGTTCATCCTCAGATGTTGAACAGGGATCCTCAGATCTTAACGGGGCCAAGCGAGATCGAGACGTACTGAGTGATACTCAGGGCTCGGCAAGAAACGGTCTTGAGTAATATTTCTCTATGGAGATGAACCGGTACACGATGAACGGTGTGGACGGCTATTCTCAATCGGCTCGGATGGTTCGTCTCAGACTCCGCGAGAATGAGCTCTGGTCCACGTATTGTCGGCCTGCATTTCTTTGTCTAGTTTAACGTTAAGCAATTCTCTATGGCTTGAAAAATATTGGCTACCCTTACGAAGAGTTCTGCTTCAGGTATCATGAATAGTACTTACCATGCATGTGGGAATTCGTAACGTGACGGTCAACCTACCAATGTTTAGATCTCACCCCTTTAGCGACAGGTCCGGACTCCGAAGTCGGATTACATGTTAGGGTGTTCTTACGAGTAACTGTCCAAATGGAGGGCAGAGATGAAGATGGAGACACGAGTTTGCCTCTAGAAGATACACCTAGCCGTAGAACAGTAGATGAATCCGAACTCCTCATTTCTGCATGCCGTGTGGAATTGGACCGTCAAGCCCCTATTCCGTGTGATGGTTCACGGCCGGTATTCTACAAGATACATGCGTTAAACACATGGTTCCGTGTACCTACATAACTACGGATTACGGAATGATGTGATGCAGCTAGCGAGTACGGCTTGTGAGGCCTGCATACAAGCATAACGGGCGGCTTGAAGATTGATTTCTGCCGATAGTTACCTTTCACGTCATCCCACAATCCACAACCCCATCTCTTCCTCAGCAACGCAACAACAAGATAGGCTCGTGCCGGTAGTCGCTTTTTCGACATCAGCCTCATCTCCGTCATCGACCCGAACTCCACATCCACTTCCGTTCTTACATCACTGCGTTCAATTGGTTACTGCATTGACGGATCGGGCGATCTACCCACGGCCAACCTACCGGTATTCGTTAGAACCAAGTGCGAACCCATCTCGGGAGACCCCATATCTATTACCTATTCCTTATCCTGCCGCTATTCCTGCCACTATTCCGGAGCTAGCCCCTCGTCCATAACCCCGACGGCGCAATTGTCAACATCACCCCAGCAAGGTAAGTGGCATACACGCGTGTCGCGCTTTTTCGAGTCACCCTCCCCCCTCTCTCCTTCTCTTGTCCCGTCAGCCGGAACAGCAAGCACAGCAAGCAGACTACCTATATCGGGTCTTTCCATCTCATGCTTTGCAAGATCTGGATGCGGATCTTATCTTTGCTGTGCGCATACTATTCCGACGGAGCACTGCTGTCGCCTCTGCTTGGAGGTTACCGACTCGTGCTCCTTACCTATGCATCTCTTATGGTCTCTGAAGTCCATGTGCAACAACATGTCACCGAGTCGGCACATCGACCATGAGTCAACAGCTGCCTCACTGCATCATGCTGTGTTTCTGCAGAACAAACCATGACGGCTTCTTTCCCTTATACGTTTGCAATGCGACAAACTACAGACATGACTGAACTGACTGAACTGACTGACTGGACTGATCAACTGAGTGGCTGGCTGGCTTGGCTGACTGTGTCGATATATTAGGTTGCAGCTCCGTTGCATCGTTTCTATCACTGACAGCGACTGTTTCATCTATCTATCGCAAGACCGAGTAACGCCTCTGTCTGTCGCCATCTCGAACCCGTATAGCTGCGCACCGACCTTCCTCTTGGTCGGCTGCCATGTTCTGACGGCCAACGCTGAGTCCCTCACCGACGCACTACGCACCTTAGCCACGAACTCTCCATGAATTCATCATAGGAGCCAGCTCTATCTACAGCACCATGGCCACCCCATGTACGTCGCCTTTTGATGTAAACATGCTTGACTGCATGCGAATGCCTGTTGTCTTTGCCTGGAATGCGCAACCCTGAGTCGCAACATGTTTCTAATCCCACGTGATAAACTCACAGTGACTCCCGAGGAAGAATATCGATACACCGAGATTATCGATGAGATTCTATCCACCGCTAATCTCGAGACCGTGACCCGCAAAAAGATTCGACAAGGCCTCCAAGCTAAACTGGGAGGCAAGGATCTGGACGATCAAAAGGTACTTGGTCCTTTTTGCCATCATTATTCATCGTGACCTTTTGAGTGCTCGGTTGATGGGGCTTCGTGAGAAGAACTCGAGCAGCCCTATGACTGAAACCAAATCCTCCTAATATTCCTGGTCTTGGTGACTAACTCGTTCGTAGGACGCTATCAAAGCTCTCATAGAAGAGCGCTTTGATGCTGTATCGGCGATTGCTAGTACCAACTATGTCACTGCGACAGGGACTGAACCAGACATAGCGCTTACGCCTTCTGGTCAATCGTTGAATGGCCACAGCGACACTGTCAAGGATGAGGTGGCCGTGAATGGCGACGAGATCAACGTCTGGACGCAACCAGCGAAGAAGAAACAGCGCAAAGAGTCAGACACTGATACCGAGGACGCGGATGCAAAGTTGGCTGCCCGCCTCCAAGCTGAGGAGAACCAGCGAACTCGAACCACGCGAGGCAGGGGAGCCAAGGCGGCAACCAAGAAGAAGAAGCCCGCTCCCAAGAAGAAGAGCGAGAAGAGAGTGCGGCCCGAGGATGACAGCGAGGTTGATGGAAGTGACGGCGCAAATCCTAAAAAACGCCGAGCTGGAGGCGGGTTTCAGAAGCCCTTCAACCTCAGCTATCCGTTAGCAGAACTCTGTGGCGAGTCGCAGGTAAGTCGTAGTTATGCCCTCGACCGCCAGTACGAGTCGTATAAACAACACTTGGCGTGCTCATTGGTCTATAGACTACCGTAACTGACGTGTTTTTTCTAGCTCTCTCGCCCGCAAGTTGTCAAGAAGTTATGGGAACACATCAAAGAAAGACAACTCCAAGACCCCAATGACAAGCGCCAGATTTTATGCGATGAGAGGATGCAAGCAGTCTTCAAGTTGAGCAAGGTCGACATGTTCCAGATGAACAAGCTTGTGGGTAACCACTTGTATCCTGTGGAAGAAGGTGTTTGAGGATGTGAGGCAGAATAAGTTATCCAAGGGCGTGGTTTGCACAGGTACCTGGTGGATTGCTCGAATCTGGTTTTTGAGCTTGGATGCCGTGGAGGAAACTTGAACCTGTCCTCGGGTTGTTTAGTCTGCACTCGCCACTCACTAGGGGTGAGGGATGATTGATTTACGGCGGAATCAGCATAACCGATAGTCAGTCTGCAAGCAAGGCGTTTTATGGGGTAGGTTCAGATTCTTGCTGTTAGCACGGAATCATCAGTTGTGGTATGGCCAAGGAGGGGTGGGTTCGTCGTTACTGCAGTTTGGTGAACGCGAGATCATTCACGGCAAGTCGGTTGTTTACACCATGTACCTATCTATTCACTCCCTACCACGACTACATACCTACAGTTTCATGCTTGAGGCCGGGAGATTGGGTCGCCCCTTTTTCTTTTCAAACGAAAGGTCGTGTGGTTGACCGAGGATCCGGGTTTTATTTGGATACATTGAGATTATACAGTTCTTTCTACGGATTATGAAATACGGATTACCAGCTGATGACTAGGCTGTCTGTCATTGCTTGAGTCTGTCTTGCAGCGATTGCAAGGGCCGGAAGCAAGAATGAAGTGAGTCAGTGCCGATTGAATCATCTTCCTGTCCAACCCCCTCGACTCTTCTTGTCGTAATTTCTGTGCCAGGACTAGATAAAAGCCGAACAAATGGTTAGATATATCACCCGACTACGGTTTGTGATCCTCGATGTTTTGAAAGTAGCATGCGAATGACGATCCCGAGATCGTGAAGTTCTAGACTGGTGTATATTCCAAGAAGCTTTCCGCAATCCGTGCGGCAAGCAACGATCTTGTAAGTAATAAACAACGCTGTTCCGTATCAGCCACGCAGACCAGCATGATCGTCCGTTATGATCCGTATAACCAACAGGTTACCAGTACTAGGTAGGTAGACAGCCTGTTGAGTTGAGGATCGTAGGATGCGCACCTTAAGCTGTGGGCCGATATTAGGCCGGGTGAGTGCAGGCTCGAGAAAGTAGGTAGACGGACGGCTCTGGCTTTAAGAATATAAAATTTACAGCCACAAGAATATCTCTCGGTGTGAAAGCCACTGACCAGTTGACTCGCTTAGTCAGCGGCGCGCAATCCGTGTGCTCCTGTTCGTGGTTGGTTGACATGAATGGGTTTGGTGGCAGGAATCTCTCGAAGTAAGAATACGTCTGATGAAGGGCAGGTAATCCGAAGGGGCTGGAATTTTCTGTGCAACTTACTGGCCCCGAATTCGACTCTTGCCCCGCGAGTGCGTTTGCTGCGGACGTGGATCCCGACCGTCAACCGCGCCCTCTTCTCTTTTTCCGTACCTGATCCGTACCTACGACGGAATACTGTTTGTAATCCGTACAGCACATTTTGTGGTCATTTATTCCGATAGGTGTTGTTGTGGCCACCATTTACTCATACTATGACTCCTACTTCGAACATACCTACACTTCACTAAATAGTCATATCACGGATTACTGGCTTGTACTTCACCATTCGTCTCAGCGCGGATTACGGATTACGAAACACCTCAGCTGCGGCGTCGTGTCCGATTGCTTCTAATAACACCAACCAACCCATCTTCCTCCTCCAGGTTCCGCGGAGATTTTCTACCAGCGACTTATCACGAGCTCGACATCTTCTAGCCCGTATTCCGTATTCGTTGCCCGTCCAGGCGCTTCACCACGATATTCGCTGCGCTGCATCAACAGCACGACCGTTTGCAGTATTCCTCCTTCGGAGTTGCAGAGTCTTGAAGCAAGCCCAAACCAAGCACAAACACACATCCGGACACGATGTCAGCTGCGGACGCGTCCGGT
The DNA here is from genome assembly GCA_028637685.1 of Xylariaceae sp. X3-2. Taxonomy (NCBI): domain Eukaryota; kingdom Fungi; phylum Ascomycota; class Sordariomycetes; order Xylariales; family Xylariaceae; species Xylariaceae sp. X3-2. Next base: position 12,191 of record JAJFDI010000113.1, read on the forward strand.
TCCATGGATTCGTCGTCTGCGTCTAACCGCGGACGAGGAGGCGCCAACGCGAGAGGTAGAGGTAAAGGGCGAGGTCGGGGTCGAGGACAAGGGAGTAAAACTCAAGGCGGCCAGGAGGGCGAGAGATCGCATCGTTCTCAGGGTAGAGGGGGCGGCGCATCTACCGCGGCTCCATCGGCCGGACCTGCGGCCAAAGATGCCCCGGCCGGCTCTACGGTGCAGCCTACAAATGGCGACGAAGATGGAGAAGCAGAAGTCTGCTTCATCTGCGCAAGCCCTGTCGTTCACCAAGCCCTGGCTCCCTGCAACCACAGATCATGCCACATCTGTGCCTTGCGCATGAGAGCCCTCTACAAGACCAAAGAATGTGCACACTGTCGGGTATGTTTAGGATCTCGTCACTCGTGGGCCTGTATGAGTCTGGACTGACACTTCGCATGCAGACGCTTGCACCGTACGTCATCTTCACCGACGACGCGGTCAAAAGATACGAAGACTATTCGGACCGCGACATCACCAGTACCGACGACAACATCGGGATCCGCTACACGAACGAAGATATTGTCGGAGACAGCGTCCTGCTTCTGCGGTATAACTGCCCCGACACGTCCTGCGACTTTGCTGGCTTGGGATGGCAAGACCTGCATCGCCATGTCCGCAACACGCACAACAAGAAGATTTGCGATATTTGCTCGAGACACAAAAAGGTCTTTACACACGAACACGAGCTATTCGCCGACAAGGAATTGGAAAAACACATGCGTCACGGCGACGACCGACCAGGCGCGGTTGACCAGACCGGCTTTAAGGGGCACCCACTTTGCGCCTTCTGCGGGTCTCGCTTTTACGACGACGACAAGTTGTATGAACACTGCCGGAGCAAGCATGAACGCTGCTTCCTGTGCGATAGAGAAAACTCACGGCAGCCGCATTATTACCGTGACTACAACTCTCTTGAGGAACACTTCAAGAGAGATCATTTCCTGTGTCCCGACTCCGAATGTCTAGAGAAGAAGTTTGTCGTGTTTGGGTCAGAACTAGATCTACAAGGCCATCAGTTGAGCGAGCACGGGAACTCCCTTTCCAAGGATCTAAGGCGCGAGGCTCGCCAGGTCGATTTATCAGGGTTTGATGTGCGTGAGAGATATCAATACGGGGACCATAGAAGAGGTGGGGGTAGAGAGGCAGACTCTGAAGGAAGAGGTGGCCGGAGAAGAGGCCGCGACCCCAATGCCGAACCAATCCCAGCAAGTTCCAGCCAGCCTCTTCGGAGAGACGAGCTTGCTCTTCAGCGCCAGATGGCTATTCAATCATCGCAGTCGGTAACCGCGCGTACTTTCGGTGGACAACTTTCAGCCAATGTGGCTGGTTCATCAGCTTCCGTCAACCAGTCGCGGCAGGGCCCGTCCAACACAGCGAGGGCTCAGCCCGCGATGGCAGCGGCACCAGCACCGGCAGCGGTAGTGGCCGCACTTCTTCCCGAAGTGGCCGCGTTGAGTTTATCGGACCCGAATCTTTCGCCCGAGAACCGTGCCCGTATTATGCGCCATACTGCCGTCATCGAGCGTGCATCGAACATGCTAAACAAAAACGCGGACAAGATGGAGCGATTCCGATCTCACATATCGTCTTTCCAGCGCAATACTATGACTGCGCCGGCCTTGATCGATGGCCTGTTCTCACTCTTTGCAAATGTTTCTTCATCCGCTCTGGGGACACTCATCCGCGAAGTGGCGGACTTGTTCGAGGACAAGGCCAAGGGCGAGAGACTACTCAAAGCTTGGGGTGATTGGCGAGCCATCAACGAGGACTACCCGACCCTGCCAGGTCTCGGCGGCATGCGCGGAGCCACAACCTCTAGTAGTGGTTGGGCAGCGGCGGCAGCGGCCAGTTCGCCTGCCACCGCAGCGGCGGCTACCAGTCAGAGACACACGACTCGGGTTCTCAAGCTGAAGAACTCTACGCAACAGTCGCATCATTCCAGTGTGGATTATTCATCGGCACTTCACTCGGGAGGACAGACAAGCAGACAAGCAGGCAGACAAGCAGCATCTCTGGGCGGTAATTTCCCTTCCTTGCCGTCTAGCAGCAGTGCGCCGCCTCGTCCGCCTTCGTCGGCTCTTTGGAGCACAACGCAGCGAACCCCGACGCCGAGCAGGTTGGATACCGGCGCCAGCCGTGAAGACGCCTTCCCTGCTCTTCCGGCTGCGCCTAAACCCACTACGACGATCTTTGGATACGGCCGCGGTGCGGTGCGGCGGGATCTGGGGGCGCCGAGAAATAACGGGTTTACTTGGGGAGGCAGTAATGCGGAGTCGTCGACTGCTGCTTCGGCTGAAGCTGATCAGGAGGAAGAAACGGGCGGAAAGGGGAAGAAGAATAAAGGTCGGAAAAAGGTCCTTGTGCAATGGGGATAGAGGGGGACGCGGCTACGATGAGAGATGCGGCTTTCGATTCTGTTGTATGTATGTATTCCTTGAGAGATCCTGAGAGCGAGGTCTAGCTGTCTTGGATTCTTGGTAGGCTATGAGCTATGGCATATTCATTCATCTATTTCGTACGAGCAATTCTGGTGTTGGATAGAGTCCTTTCTGTTGATGGATCTTGATGTAGGTATGCGACTTGCCTGTGTACGGATGTTGTCGCTTACCATTGGGGGCGTTTGTCCAGGTAAGGTGGTATTGTGATTTGTAAGTGCCCCTGGTTTTCAGCTTACCGATGGATTACCAGGAAGCAGTTCATATTCTGTGCCGTACGAAGTACTCGTTATTCCCTACGGATTTTACGAGTAATACCTCTTCCTAACCGCCGAGAATTCAATGTACTGAACGGGAAGAAACTCGAAGGTATTATCATCAACTCAACTGCTATGCTATTCTATCAAAAGAAAGGTATATACTCGTAATTCCGTACAGCATGATAATCCGTACATGCCCACCCAAAGCCTTACGGCGGAAGCGGCGGTAGGCCGTACGATAGGCAGACGATAAACCGTTTCTGTGCAGCATTACGACGGATTGTCTTCTTAGAAGATTCTAGGCATGTTTTTTTTTGCCTGCTGCTTAGCGAGGCTATTTTAGTCGATTGCCCACATTGACGGGCTTTGCTGCCAGGAAGTTATGTACATAATAGTGTACCTGCGTTGGTACCTAAAGATGCGATGCTGTGGTTGTTGGTGTTTGTTGAGGTGAATGCATATGCATACACACCACCACCGCCGTAGGTATTCGCGTTGATGGGTGGAATATGGTATGAAGAATGAAGATGGGAGACTCTGTGATGAATATTTACGGGAGTCTACTTGTACAGGACTGCAGCCGAGTGTGACTGTGTTTCGTTTCTTTTGCTCCGCGCTCCTCCTATCGAGAGTTGAAGTCGCATTCCGTACGCGACCTTCATAGGCGAATAAACTCTTTAAGCACATAGGGCTGGAAGTTCGTATTGAATTAGGTGGTAATATCGGACAGTCTGATGTCTTGAAGGTTTGCTCGTGGAGCGCGCTGCGTCGTGCGCCAAGGCCATGCCGAAGCCGCCCCCCATTCTGATGTCTCCGGGCATTCTCCATTTTACCACTGCAGGATCCATCACCAAAAATCCCACCTAGCCAAGCACAGGTGTGTGTGTGCGCGCGAAACAACTCCCTGCTGCAGCATCCTTAGGATGGTCAGGGCCCCTCCGTCAGTATCCCAGATCGACGGTTTTTATCCCTTACTTCGCACACTTCGATAGTTGCAGCTCTCTCATAAGTGAACGAGCACACCAGGCACTCGCCCGCTGAGCCTGCCTGCCTGCCTTTGTCGTGTTGACTTTGTCATCGTCGTATCGTGCGAGTCTTTAGACACGAACGAGTCCCATATAATACCGATTCCCTACTACTACTACCTTTGATATTCCGTATTTTACGGAAGACGTATGTGCCGGTGCTTATCGCGCCTCTCTGGATCTGTTTATTTCTTCCTTTTTACTATTATTGTCTGCCTCGTGTTGTCGAGCACGTTGAAACACCAGGACGGGGCTCTCTCGGCTCTCCCCTCGATCTGACTCAGACACACGACCTGCCATCGTAATCAGCCCACCAACAAGACTCATTGACTGTATCCCATCAACGACATGACTTCGCAGCATCCGTTCAGGAGCAATGACTTATAGTTCTGTCCCATTGTGATCATCACGGTACGAGAGACATCCCGCAGCTCCGGCGAAGCGTCCCGGAGCACAGAGACGGAACCCATACACTGCGTGAACCAGCCTAACCGGTCGTCGTCTGTCTAGCTTTCCAGTATCATCTCCGCCCCTTCAGGGACCGTTGCATCGTCACATCGAGGGCGTAAGCGTGGGCTTGTCGATTCGGTCTGTCTGAGAATCCCAGCCACCGCCTCCTATCGCGTCGGTCCAGCCTGACCCTATCCTTTACTCCCGCCCACATCGCTCTTATTGATTCGATTCGATTTATCCGGCCTCTTCCACATCATCCTAACGAGCACACGATATCTCGTCGTCGATTCCGTCGTCGTTGTGATCGTCGTCGTCCTGAACAGCCTGCCCAGTTTGCGATCGGTGTCGTTCGATATCGCCGCCGCTTATCGACGGACTGTTTCCATCGTTCGACGTCTCGTTTTCACCACACAATAGGCAATATGATGGTTACTTGTTCCCAGTAGGGCTTGTCCATACCGAAATACCTACCGTGATTGTTCTGTTTGGGCTGCTATATCCACCATGATGCGACCGCCTCCTGGAGAGGGGCGGCGGGTCGCGCCACAGCCCAAGGTTTTCCTAGCTCTCGCCTTGTTTCTTTTTCCCTGGCTCCATCTTGTCGATGCTCAGCAGCAGCAACAGCAGGTTCCCCGCCACCGATCTTCTACTCCAATCCCCCACCTCGTCGACGTTGTCCAGGATGGTGTCATTGATGTTGACCCTTCCGACCACCGAGGCCTCCCTCACCTTCGACCAGAGTCGCAGTTCGAAGGCCAGGACCAAACTGGCGATAAAATCGCCGCTATTCCGAAATATAAAAACCACCTACGGAGCCGCGACAGCTCCATGATAGCCACCAGGCAATATTCTAACAACGTCCCATCTCACAACGATGGGGGCGCCCTTGTAACTTTGGCTCCGGCTCAGCCCGTTCGAGCACCAAATCCTCCACGGCATATGCCCAGCATCCTAGCTGGTCCTGGGCTTTCCTCGCTGCAGTCTGCGCGGAGTCTGGAGAACTGGGAAGTGGAAGACTACATTCTTCTGGCGACCGTCGATGGACACCTTTATGCCGCGGATCGTGAGTCGGGTGACGAGCGCTGGCACTTACAAGTGGAACAGCCCGTCGTAGAAACCATTCACCACCGACCCAATACTTCTGCCTACGACGGCCACGATCCTAGCCGAAACCCTCTGGACGACTACGTATGGTCAATTGAGCCTATTAGTAACGGCGCCGTGTACGTCTGGACACCCCCGCAGTACGGCGCCGGCTTGATGAGTACCGGCTATACCATGAAACAGCTGGTCGATGACATGGGCCATTTTGCGTCGAACGATCCCCCGGTCGTATATACCGGTCATAAAAAGAACACTCTCATCTCGGTCGATGCTGCCACGGGCAGAGTCCTGAAGTGGTTCGGGCAGACCGGTGCCCAGGTTGACCAGAGCGCAACTTGCTTTCCTCCGAATGGAATATTCGTGGACAGCGACAATCAAGAGTGCAGCAAAAGGGGGATCATCACGCTCAGCCGCACAGAGTACACTGTTGACATACACCACCGAGATAACGGCAGGGACATTGCTACTCTCCGATACGCAGAATGGGGGCCGAACAACTTTGACAACGATCTCCACCAGCAATACCGTTCACCACCCGACAATCGATACTTTACAAGCCAACATGACGGCAGGGTGTACGCCATTGCTCATCCCGCCAGTACGATGTCGTTTGCCCTCGAGTTCTCCGTCCCCGTTGCTCGCGTGTTCGACGTCGCTCGACCTCTAGATGCACCACTTGGAAGCAACCCGGAGCTTGTGTTGCTTCCGCAGCCAATGCCCCCTGTACCAGATGAGGAATCAGCATGGGCACGGAGCCAGAAAGTCTTTCTGAACCAAACGGACTCTGGCAGCTGGTACGCCATGTCCGGACGATCGTATCCCCTGGTTGTCGACGGTCCTAGCGCTCAAGTCAATCGAAGAAATCTGTGGGAAGATGACGTTATGCTGGATCTGTCACGTCTCTCGGCAGCTTTGGTCGGTGTCCACACCATCGGGGAAGGCATAGGGATGCCGCAGTGGTCTTCGCATGCGCCGCCTAGTCTGCCCTCTGAGCCGTTCCTTGACTCGGATAAGCTCGCCGAGTCTGAAAACAGGTTCTCAGAGCCGGAGAGAATGGCAGACGTCGAGCCCAGGGGCCCCATATCGACGTTGTTGCCCGACTTAGAGACCGATTTACCTCAATTGGTTGAGACGGTCATAACACTTCCTCGCTATGCTCTTGACTCGTTCCAGGACCTGTTCAAGAATCCGCTTGCTTTCTGTATTCTCATCTACCTGGCGTTCCGTTATGTCAAACAAGCTCGACGTACTTCACTTTCTGACTACTTGAAAACGCCGACATTTGTCCAGCCGACAAGCCCGAGTAGCGAACTCCCCACGCAAGCTGCAGACGAGATCAACACGCCTCAGATTACAGTTACGGAAGCACTTGACGAGTCCAAAGCTCAAGTCACCGAGAAACCGATCATTGTTCACCACCCTGTGAGGGAACCTGACACGCCAGTGTCCGCTACACAAACTCCAGTCACCGTTCAGGAGACCCAGCCTGCTCTGTCTTCAGCTGATTCCGAGGCCAAAGCAGAAAAGGCGCCGTCTGAAGACCAGTCCACCGAACTTGATACGCCGGACAAGAAGAAGAAGGCGCACCGTGGCCGTAGAGGAGGCGTTAAACACCGGAAGGGAGCTAAGAAGCAGCGGGATGCGGCTGATGGTACCCAAGGCAGCGCCTCGCCCGATGGAGAGAAGAGTATTCCAGGTCTGCAAAACGTCGGCACGGTACCCAAACTGGAGCCAAACATCACAATGCCCAACAACGATCCCGAAGATGTCAGCACGGTGGTTAGCATTGGAGGGATCGAAGTCAATCAGGACTACCAACTCGGCATGGGCAGCAACGGAACTGTGGTCTTTTCTGGCAAATTCCACGGCCGAGATGTCGCGGTGAAGCGCATGTTAACGCAGTTCTGGGATATTGCTGCTCAAGAGACACAGCTGTTACTGGAAAGCGATCACCATCCAAACGGTAAGTAACTCCCTATTGTCGTCTTCTCGCTCCGTGATACGGCTACAGCTAATACTATGTGAACAGTTATCCGATACTATGCCATGTCCAAAAACGACAGCTTCCTCTACATTGCCCTCGAGCTCTGCCAAGCATCCCTCTCCGACATCGTCGATCGACCGCACCAATTCGGCGAGCTTGCCCGAGCCGGCGAAATGGATCTTCCCCGTCTTCTTCTGCAGATAGCGAATGGCCTCAGTTTCCTTCATGAACTGCGCATTGTCCATCGTGATCTCAAGCCTCAGAATATTTTGGTCTCGATGGGTCGCGATGGCCGGCTTCGACTGCTCGTGTCAGACTTCGGACTATGCAAGAAGCTGGAGGGTGGACAGTCGTCATTCGGAGCCACCACAGCGCACGCAGCCGGTACTTCCGGATGGCGAGCGCCTGAGCTACTCCTCGATGACGACGGACGCGAGAACTCAGCCATGTCTACGTCTAGCATCCACAGCGATTCTAGTGCCCTCGTTAGTGCGGACGTCATGCCGAACCGAAGAGCCACCCGCTCCATTGACATATTCTCGTTGGGGCTCGTCTTCTTCTATGTGCTCACCAAGGGCCTGCATCCGTTCGATTGCGGTGATCGATACATGAGAGAGGTGAATATTCGAAAGGGACAGTTCAACCTCAAGCCTCTCGAAGTCCTTGGAGACGTCGCATATGAGGCTAAGGCCCTCATCGACACGATGCTTCGGGCCGATCCACGGGCACGACCCACGGCGAAGGATGTCATGTCGCACCCTTTCTTCTGGTCAGCCAAGGAGCAGCTCGCGTTCCTCTGCGACGTATCGGACCATTTCGAGCTGGAGCCCCGAGACCCGATGTCGGCTGCGTTGATGGAACTGGAATCCTGCGCTCCGCAGGTGTGTCGCGGCGATTTCCTCAAGGTCTTACCTAAGGAGTTTGTTGAGAGCCTGGGCAAGCAGCGCAAGTACACGGGCAGCAGGATGCTGGACCTGTTGCGCGCGCTGCGCAACAAACGATCGCACTATGGCGACATGAGCGATTCGCTGAAGAAAGTGGTCGGGCCGATTCCGGATGGCTACTTGGCGTTTTGGAAACGGCGGTTCCCGAACCTCCTGATTATCTGTTGCACGGTCATTTATAAGCTGAATCTCGAGCAATTGGATACGTTTCAGGAGTACTTTAAGCCGAGATTGCCGGTGTGAAGCTCGCGCGGTGGGGAGATATGGCTGAGGGAAAGGCGTTTTGGGTTCTGATTTAGCGTAACGAGACTAGATAAATGTATGGACGAAGTATTGGTCGAAGATGTACGATAGACAGCTTGAATCTAAGTCGGTTGTCGATTCAGTTATGTGATATGAACAGATGCACGTGTCGAAACTGGCATGCTTCGGTTTGACTTTCTACGGATTACATCTCTATCTTCGACTTGTCTGTGCAATTGACTTGTTGACTCCTTTACACACACACACAGTTCACCCACCTATATTTACACATTCCCATCCACCGTCTATTATACTTCACGGCATATCTCGCTCGCTCGCTTGCTCGCCCAGCCCACATTGAATGCCGTTCGCTATCTACGGCCCAACGGCCAAAAACTCCCGCCGCGCCGCGCCGCGCTCCACCCCAGCTCACTCGAGTCAGGGCGGACTAATTATATGTCTGTCATTACAGCTTGTTGCGTGTAATTCTGTTTGCGTGTAATTCTGACGATGGTGATTGACGTAGAATGCCAATTCGCATGCGGAGCAGAACATCTCTATCTATCTATCATCTACGAAGTACGTACGGCAAGCTTCAGGGAGTCGGATATCTCGGCCTACACGAAAGGGGTTTGGCTGGGTTTTGTGTTGGTTGGATTCTGTGATCGGCTTGGTTGGTTGGATTATGGGAAAGGAAGTTTTTGTGAGAACGGGGTTTGTGATTGAGAGCGCAGAGCGGAGAGGCCGGGATGCCGAGCCAACGGCAGATACAGATGCAGACGCGAAACGAGACGAACGCCTCGCGGTCCTGGATCCCAACGACGCCGGTGTCTTGTCTTGGGGATGATAATACGAGTGTAAGTACCACTACTACTTGGTGTTCATGTTTGTCCACGTTGTCCACGTTGGCTCTCATACGACCTGTAGCCTCGATTCGATCATGTGCGCGGGAGACGCATGCCTGTGCGTCGGGATACGGCGATGGGTGATTCGCACCGAAAGGAACCGACTCCGTCCAGGAAACCGGGTGAGATGCTCAAGGAACCGGGTTCGACGCCCAGGAAAGAGAGTTTGATGCAGAAGAAAACGACTCCGTCCATACTGCCGCCCGACACCAAACCCGCGGTCAAAGCGAGGATTTATCCGGGGTATATTCCTTTTAGTGTCCGGAGTAGAAGGTCTGATAACGATGGTGGGCAATTGGGTATGCCGGTCACGCCATCGAGAAGAGAACGGTATAATGTCCCGAGCAAGACATCGGATAAAGATGGTGATACGCCGTCGAGGGAGTCGAGGGAACGCGTGCGCAGCACACGAAGCGAGACGCAACACCCAGTTACGCCGACCACGCCGTCGAGAAGAGAACGGTTAAATGTCCCGAACAGACGATCGGATAAAGATGGTGATACGCCGTCGAGTAGGGAACCCGTGCGCAGCAAACGAAACGAAACGCAACACCCAGTTACGCCGGTCACGCCGTCGAGAAGTCTGCCATATAATATCCCAAACAAGATATCGGACAGAGATAGTGCTCCCCCGAATACGCCGGTCACGCCGTCATCCAGTCAACGTATCCTGAGCAGACGAAGTCCTCTAGTTACGCGACCGTATAGTATCCCAAGCCGACGAAACGAGACGCAGCCCCCAGGTACGCCGATCACGCCATCAAATCATTTACCATATAATATCCCAAGCAGACGAAGTCCTCCAGTCACGCCGTCGACAGTCACACCTTTCACACCAGTCACCCCGACCACCCCGACCCCGTCCAGCCAACCCCTAAAAATCCAGATGCCCCCCGCCTCAGCAATCGCAACCCCGATCCCGAGAACGAGCGACACTGTTTCACGCGCGACGCATGGGATTGCGGTTTGCCGGGCTGTTGCGGATGTTGGGGGTTTTGGGTCGTTGTCATCCTTTTCTGGCGATACGTCGAGCGAGAGGATTGACGAGGGAGACGCGGAGGGTAAAGACGAGAGTAAAGACGAGGGAGACGCAGTCTACGAACCCCGACCCCTGGGGTACTTCGATGCCGTGCCAACAAACCATGACGACAGCGAGGATGTTGGGGATGTTGTGAATTCCCTTCTTACGTGGTTGGAGCATCCGGATCTTGGGTTTCCGACGGGTGGGAGTTCGAGTTCGAGTAGCGATGATGTGCAGAGACACCGTGCTGGAGATACATTCTTTGAGCGCCTGGATGGATTGCGTGGGGAGATATGTTTGCCATGTGATTGAGACTGCGGGATTACCCCTTTTTACTAATGTCGTCTTGCTTCCGTTTGTTACTGTTTTGTTTCTGTTACTGTTTTTTCTGTTTCTGCCCGGACGGTAAACGGTAAACGGGAAACGGGGCTGTTGTTGTTACACATGACGTTGGCATCACATGGTTCGGAGGCACAGCATTGGGAGTTCAGTGTATCCCCCTCTTTTCGAACCCCGATGGCGAACAACAACCGTCCTCAATTAACGGTGCAGGTCATCGTGGTTTTCAGCTTCATTTTCACATGATGATCTACTTTTGGATTTTACATCTGGGAAAGATGGCAAGAAAGGAGTTTTGACTGTCTTCGTCTGACTTGAGCTGCTATCTGGCTATTCACTGTCGGCGATCAAGAAAAAAATAATGGTCCCAGCCGGAACACCCAATCGAACTCCGCACCGCACCGCCGAGCGACGTCGGGCTCTAAACACTGCCGTGTTCTCTATATGTTCGCCGCATTGGTGTCGGGCTTGGCTGCGACTGAGCAGCTGCTGTTCCCGACCTGCTTGCTATAATATGCTATGCGTTGGCGACTTTCTTCTCCGCCTCACTGCTCCTATTTTTCTTTTCGACCGAATTGCCTCTTGGATTCTCTTTACTCTTTACCCAAGGCATACCCTGACTCTCTCCCTCACTGACCGGGAGGGCTCATCTTCATGGGCTTGACACCCAAACCGTTCGTGTTGCGGAAGAACAGAACACCCTTGGCCTCACCCTGGGCGCCCTCGTTGGGCTCAACCCACTGGCACCATCTCGCGCTCTTCCACATGGCCTTGATGAAGCCGATGGAACCGCCCTTGGTGTCGGAGCGGTAGTGACGGCCCATGACCTTGATGATGGCCTCGCTGGCCTCGTCGGCGTGGTAGAAGGGGATGGTAGAGACGTAGTGGTGCAGGACGTGGGTCTCGATGATGCCGTGGAGGAGCGAACGACCGATGAAGCCGAACTCGCGATCGATAGTCGCGGCAGCTCCACGGACGTAGTTCCACGATTCACCAGTGTAGTGAGGAAGAGAGGGATCGGTGTGCTGGAGGAAGGTGATAGCGACTGTGGAAAGAAAACACACGTTAGACCGAGACGGACACGAGCGAGGAATGATCATGCTGATCACGACTTACCTAGCCAATGGTTCACCCAGAGATACGGGATGAAGTACCAAACGAGGAGATTGAGCCAGCCAAAGTTGTTGCCGAGGTAGACGAGAGCGGAGATGGTGATGGCGAGACCGATGTCGCTCAGAACGATAAGCTTGGCATCCTTGGCCTCGTAGAGAGGACTGCTGGGGTTGTAGTGGTTGACACCGGTGAACAGACCGTTGACCTTGCCCTTGCCACGACCCTCGGCCTGGCGCTCGTGGTTGTTGTGGCCGGTGACGTTGGTGAGAAGGTAGTTGGGCCAGCCGATCAGCTGCTGGCCAAGCAGCATGAGGAAGGTAACAATGGGAGTCTCCTCACCCAGCTCGGACAGCTCGTGGGCAAGTTTGCCGAGGCGCGAAGCTCGCTCCTCGCGGGTCTTGGGCAGGAAGACCATGTCGCGCTCCATGTTACCGGTGGCCTTGTGGTGCTTGCCGTGGGAGATCTTCCAGCTGAAGTAGGGCACAAGGAGGGCAGAGTGCAGGATCCAACCGACAGTATCGTTCAAGACCTTGGAAGTACTGAAAGCCTGGTGACCGCACTCGTGGGCCAAAACCCACATGCCAGTGCCGAACAGACCCTGGACAACGGTGTAGAAGGCCCAGAGAAGGGCACGCACGGGGGTGGAGGGCACATTCTCGGGGGTCACGTAGGTGTGGAAAAGGTAGAAGGTCGTGCCCAAGCTGGCGATATCACGGAAGACATAGAAGAGACTGGTGACGGCGGAGCGCTCGTAGCAGTGCTTAGGAATGGCGTCGCGGATGTCCTTGATGGTGTAGTCGGGGACCTCGAATTCGTTGCCGTAGGTGTCAATGAGCTTACCGACACCGGCCTTCTTGACGGCCGGGGCGTCTGAGGCGAGAGACGACAGCGACGTGGTCGAGGCCGAGGCCCGGGGCGAGTCGGCGGGCGAGGCAATGGCAGACGTGTCGCTATCCACGACGGCAGAACCCACGGCACGACGAACAGCCGGGTGCTGGCTCGCAACACTGCTGCTGGTTGCGGAAGCCATACTTGATGTCCCTCTCGGTATCTTTCTGGACTTCCCTGTGTGGCTCTCTCTCTCTCTCCTAGTTACGGGTCGTCGAGGAGTGAATACGTAGGAATACGAGATACAGGATACGGAATACAGGGAGGGGACGTCGTAGGTCTTTAGGAAGAAGAGGCGAGGGGACTATTCCGTAGGGAATAAGCGTCTAGGATTGTTCCGTAGATATGGATGTCTGGTTTCTAGGGCAGGGTGGACACGGCTACTTAATGTAAGGATCAATTATAGTATGCATCTGGAGAGGAACAGTAGCAGGGGAAGATGTTGGCACGAAGTAGGAGTCAGGAATGAAGGGAGCGACTTTGTCTCATCCTCGGGAGGAAAAAAAATGCACGTTCTGCTGAGCTCATTGTGTCTGTCGAGTGTCTGAGAGGGCAGGAACTGCGCGGTACGACGAAGTACTTGCAGTACTTTCAGCTGTCTGGAGGCCGTCTGGAGGCCGTTCATCGGCATGTACCTCTCGAGGCCCCACACAATCCGCCGTGTAGGTACATCCATGGGGGGGCGTCTAGGTGCATAAAGGGCCAATTGGCCAATCAGAAGTTCCCAGCAAATACCAGTGAGGTTACACCTAACCCACTGGAACAGCAGTGTACATTGCCTAATCGGTGCCTAGGACGAAGCACGAGTACCTCTTATGTACATAATTGTCATGATTTGTGGTGATGCTATCCAATAATAACATGCAGGTGTCTGTCCATCGTAATCCGTAATCTCACGATCGTCAAAAGCTGCAAAAAGATAAAAAAGAATGACCATCGAGTGCCATCATCAACTCTGACTTTGGGTCTCTCCCGCTCCCGTTCGCCCAATGCACAACCCGGACGGAAAAATCGTTTTTGCCTTTGCCTCTGCGGACGGGCATGTGGACACGAGCCGTGAGCAAGGCAAAACCATATGTACCTACCTGGTAGGTGCATAGGTATGCATGTAAAGAGGAGGGAGTACTCGGTACGGACTAGCGCGAGGGCGCTAGCGTGTGCGCCTTTCGCTGGATCCGGTCTAGCGGCAGAGCCTATCTCGCGCTAGACCGCTTTTGCCCTGCATCATTGGCGCATCACGTTGGCTCGGACGCTCGGACGCTCCTCAACCCCTCCAAGAAAAAAAAAAATACTTCGTCCTGCTCACACCAGCATGACTAGCAGCCCTCTCGGACTGCACACATCGCCCACATCTCCCGTTCCATCGTGGCTTGCATCTCTGCTTTGTTCAGCTCTTCTAGGTTCTCGGTTCGGTGCGATCTAGGTACCATCCAGTCCTACGGAAATACCTAGCACCAACTAAATAGACTGCTAGCCCATACCACCCTTTTCTGCCGTGCCAGTGCCGACTCGTGCGGCGACTGGCTGCTGGCTGCTGGCTCCCTCTCGACTTGGCCGCAAGTCAGGCGGGGCTCAGGCCCTCAGCTGAATGAGATCTTCGTGGGCTGGCAGACTCGGGTAGCTACTCGGGATCCCGGGATTCGTGCCACCCCTCCGGATCACAGGTGGATCTGGATCCGGGATCTTAGTTCTTGGCCTTCCTTCCCTCCATGCTAACTATTTTCTGTTGGGGAAGTTCTTGTTGAGAGCACAGGGCGCTAATCCTCACACGTACCCGCTTATGTGCGCGCGCGCGCGACTTGACGGGACTTTACTGAACAAGGCAGGCTGGATGACTGCGGATGGGCTTTTGTTGCCCACGCATCATGTACGGCCGCTGTCCTAGTCACATCATTGCTGTGCTCGACGGCATTCGTTGAGGATGATTACCTATTCCATATCTACGATACGATACCTACGAGTAGGTACCATCTTGTGACCTGTGGTTGTCATTGCGCGTGAGATAGAGACACGAAACAAAAAAAAAAAAAATAAAACACCCGAGCGGGATATCCGCATAAAATATCATGCGATGCCATGCGATGCTATGCCATGCTATGCCATGCGCGCAGCGAACTCGATGCTTGATCATGATGTGCGCGCTCGTCAGGCCTGGGGTAGCCAGACAGTGGTGTAGACAGCAAGTAACAGACGCCAGGTATCGACAAGTTGTCGTGCAATTCCTAATACAGCATTCCGAATGAAGCACGGAATACAGAATACGGATTACACAATAGGGAATACCTAGGTCTACCTACGCTTGGAGTTGGCGAATGGTGGTACGACCTGAACTGCTTCCCAATCCAGGGGCTGTTCCGATTCTCATCCATTCTTACCCCTCTGGCCTCCCATGGCCTGTCTCCGGGAGTGACCAAGCGCCGACGTGCACGGCAAGATTCTTTGCGGTTAAATCAGACATGCGTCCGGATTTCTTGCGCCACAGACTGTCTATCGAACAGAGTAAACATCATTCATTCTTAGCGGCTGTAAGTTGACTTGACCCTCTCGAACTTGTGTTTCGTACGAGTGTCTACTCGTCAAGGGCGGCTCAACCATGCCAAGGTCTTGGAGAACGAACCGCCACGCATGGGGCGACCTCCTTGTCTCTTCTCACCCTGGACCCTGGTAGCACGGAATAAACTACCTGCCTGGCACGTCAGGGTTCGCCGTCGCGGCGGCGTGGCTGATGTCGCAGTTGCCGTTGTCCGTGGCCCATGGTTTTGTGTGATACGGATTGGGGACCAGTGACCACGGAATACGGAATGCTACCTACTTGCTCAGGATCCGCACGGAAGTTTTTACCCTATGTGGTTTCGCGGCTCGCCGTGCCTCACACTTGACCCGTCGGGGCTGTGTCGCCCGGACCAGCCTTCGGTGCCGTCCGAACCGTCGCCGTCGCTATCTGTTACAGACTACAGACATGGCTATTCTAGCTATCTGACTGAATTTGCCATCGAATATGAAACAAGCCGTCGACGTGCTAGATGTTCGGAATACGATCAGAACGGAGAAGACCAGAGTCGGCTTGCAAGAATCGACGCATGGCTTCGGCAAGCACCGGCCTTCTGTTTTCCTTACCAGTATCCTTATCCACCGGCATCATATGATTCTGCAGCCATATTGGTATGTTGATGGCATCATTATTCCTGCCCTTTTGCAACGTTGTGAACAGGATCGTCGAAGGATCACGCGCTGTTCATTTTCACCTCGCCTTGCTGTATGCATATTGAATCTGGTTGCTGTCATGTCATCTTGAGAGAAGGCAGCAGTGAGTCTAGTATAGTCCGACGTAAGGAGGAGATGCCGAACCAGATCGACGAGCTATCTGGCTGATTAGCTACGTAGTATTAGCTGAGCGGCGAATCACTATCAGGACCGAAGCCAGCGGCGTTGAGCGATCTGCTCCTGGTCAACGTTCATGTGATGGTAGCAACGCCTCATTACTTGTATACCAATACATACGAATTATCGCCATCGATCTATGGTGTCTCACTACCCCGAGAACGAGGCCTTTCAGCCCTTCCTAACTTCCCTCCATGATAATATTTATTTTGTAGTAGTGATTACGGATACCAATTGACGAATCTCTCGGCGAAACGGGAGTCCACGTGTATGTTGGGCCTTGATCGGGCGAAAGGCAGGCAGGCCGGAGAGGTGTCAGCCAGCTTTCACGTCGCTGAAAGTGAGAATTCTGGCCCAGGGGCTAACGTTGTTTCTCTTTGATGTCCCAGTATACATACTTACCGTGTATACCTAGTGACGAAGAGTTCTTTGAGAGGGATAAGTAGTGGGAAGGATAAGTAATCGAGATACAGAACGAGTCATTCTTCGATGCCGGCCTCGTCGATAGTTCGCGCTCGTAATGACTCGTGGCGTAGGTTTCTCTACATAGTATAGGAGTCCGACTGCGGGTTTGATATCGCGTACCTCCTGGACTTGAATACTAGTTGGTAGTTGTAACTATGGGTATAGTTGAGAATGCGGTTCTGAGATCTAGATCTGGACTCGTTTCTTGTCTCTCCTTACGGCGATGTCTCTCCTTACCCGGCGATCCTGACATCGGAGTCTCTACTTCACGAATGTTGAATCTTGATGTACCAAGATGTGTTGATTGAGGATGCAGAGATGGGGGGTGGGATGGATATTTGATGCGACTGCCTTCTCCGTGGAGATTTAGAGATGCCCCCTTTTCTCTCGTGCTATTCACCTTGGCGGAGATCTGGATGGACGTGCTTGGTTTGATGTTGATCTGAATCTTCATGATGTGAATCTTCAGGATGTGATTGTATCTGTATTGTGGGTAAGACACCTGTGTCGTCCATCGTCTTCTCGGGCACGTTGTTGGGGTAGGGGATACTCAGACTGAAACATCAAGACGTCACGCCGTGTTTCCGGGAGAGTAACTTTTCATCATGTTTGCTGTTTTACTACGGTTGAATACTGGGAAGAGCTGCGTGTTTGAGTCCATGACTGAGGCTGTAATGGATTTGTCGTGGTAACATGCGTGACCTTGAAACTGTCTTTCCTTGTCGTCGTTGTCGTCGTTGATAGACCCTTTTGTCTCATATCCCAACAACAGCTAGAACATGTGATCTACGGAATGTCTTCTTCCTTGGGAGTTCACATTGGTTGCGTGGTTCATGATGCTTGCTTGTCTCTTTCCACCTCTTTACGAGTTGCTCGTCCTACGAGTGGGATGGATGTAATTCTATCCACGCCTCAAGATGCAACGGAGGTAGCAGCGAATCAGCACGGCTGCGGAATACACGCACACATCATGACCAGCACCGCCTGTTTCACGGCTGCGTGGGTTTCCTTTACGTACTGAGTCTGGCTGTATGCGTGAGGAGTTGTGAGTTTTGTACGACGTGTTCTTACTTCCCACGAGGTCGAGATTAGGTTGGTTCGTAGATACTGATGGCAGATCTGCCTTACGTGATTTTGCAACTTGGAGAGGTCTATCTCTCGAGGGGTTCACGGCGGAGATCGGCTATAGTCATGAGCTGTGGAATCATTCAGTGCACATCCTCATCGTATATTATGGAACTACTGATGCTTGGACTGTGAGGTAGGTCGGCGACGTTGCGTTGATTTATTACTTGTAGCATCTTGCATCAGATATTCCTGCCATTTTGGCCTACACTTCAGCTGCTGCGATTAGGTACCCTCCGTCACAAACTGGCAGCTGAGCGAAGATGCGATCAACCTGCTATTTTCACGGGGGGCAGCTGGGTACTATTCATTATCGGCTGACCTGCTTGGACAACATCTTGCTGATGCTCCTCAGGTTGCGTGTATTTGGATTAACTCATCGCAGCACCCCCTGAGTACCGGCTGGTGGCCCTGCTCGTACTATCTCCGTCAATCCGAACCGAGACTTTCAGAAGCCATGCAGATAAAACGGTTCAACGCCAAGCAAACCTACCTTGTCTGCTTGCCCAGCATTAGGATGGCGAGGGTAGAGCCCCATCTGATCGAGGGCCTTGCTACCAGGATGATGTAAATAACGTCTTGCCTTAATTTAATTTCTTTCCCGTCTCCGGGGCGCCGCACGTATAATGTTATCGACTCTCAGGAGAAGCTATCATTGCGTTAGCCACATTTACCTAAAAAGGGGGGATTTGGGGTGAAAGGAAATGGTTTGGTGACCTACCTCGGCAGCCTCGCTCGCGGAGGAGACGACAGCTCTCTTCAACTTGTAACTCTCGATGACTCCAAGATCGCGCATGTCTGCGACACCACCGCCTGGTGTCATCAGATCTAGACCGTACGTGGACATACCATCGTAAATGGCCTTGCGCAATCGGGCCACAAGATCGCTTGAGTCGAGACCGGCATTATCAGCGAGAATGGTGGGTAGTTGCCGCAGAGCAGTGGCAAACGATGATACGGCAATCTGCTTCTTGCCTTCGACCCGCGTCGCAGCAAATTCGACAGCCTTGGCCATGAGCATCTCAGCGCAGCCACCGCCGAGGGTTGTCCTGGGCTCCTTCACGGTCTGAGAGAGGACGGCTAAAGCGTCGTGTAGTGACCGTTCGGCCTCATCCAACAACTGATCCGTAGCACCGCGGAGAACGATAGTGCAGGCTTGGCCTGCTGCCACACCGGAGAAGCGAATCAAGGTATCCTCTCCGATGATCACCTCCTCAATTAAATCACAGTGACCTAGCTTGACCTGCTCGGGATGGTCGAATGTTGAAGCAATCTCGCCACCTGTAACGAGAGCGAGACGCTCGATACCGTCGAAATCGGCATGCTCGATGGACATGATACCGGCGTCGGTGAAGAGCTGCTCAGGCCAGTTGTAGATGAGCTGGCGGTTGATAAAGCAGTTAATACCGTGGGCCTTGATCTTCTCGACCTTGGCCTTCATCTTCTCCTTCTCTGCCCTTTCAAGCTCTGCCAGCTTGCTTGTTGAGCTGACCTGGAAACGGGCGCCAAAAATCTTGACCTTGTCGGTATCCATAGAAGTGTTGGCCACGAGGATCTTGGCCTTTTCCAAGCGTTTGGGCTGGTTTACGCCGATCTTCTTGTCCAAAATAAAGCCTTCGTCCAAGTACGAATCACTTAGCTTGCCACCAGCTTTCTTGATAATCTGGATATGGCTCAGGTCAGAGGAGCCCTTGAGTCGCAGAACAGCCTCGACAGCGAGCTTGGCAAACAACTTGCGGTCCTGGGCCAAGACTTTTGAGCTCAGGGTCGTGCGGGCAATGGCAAGCAAGTCCTCCTTGAAGGCCTCGGGGTTCTTGCTGTGGTCGACTGCCGAGTGCTCCAACGCCTGCAAGGCGGCTTGGGAGGCTATCCGGTAGCCTTCTATGATAGTTTGGGGATGAATCTTTTTGTCGACGAGCTTCTCTGCTTCGCGCAGGAGCTCGGCGGCGAGAACGGCGACGGAGGTTGTGCCGTCTCCAACTTCGTCGTCCTGGACCTTGGAAATGTTCACGAGAACCTTGGCGGCAGCATTATCGAGGGCGATGGACTTGAGAATCGTGGCACCGTCGTTGGTCACCATCATTTCGGCAGTAGAGCTGGTGCACGAAATCACGAGTTAGCTACGGGGTACGAGGGCGAGACGCGATTCGGCGGGGCGGCGGTGGGAGGCATACGCAGACTGTAATATCTTGTCCATGCCCTTGGGACCAAGCGTGCTCTTCACCAAGTCACCGACGGCGATGGCGCCGACGAAAGCGGCGAGACGGGCATTCTCTCCCTTCTCCTCGGTGGTGCCCTCGTCGAAAATCTGGGTGGGGCTGAAGGACGACTGTTGTGACGACGTCAGATGTCAGTTTCCACGGGTATGAGTGAAGGAGGTGAGAGAAGCTGGAGGGGATGACAAGGGGTAGCTAGGTGGGTGAGAGCAGGGAATAGGAGGGGAAAGGAGAGGAGAGAAGGGCGAAGGCGAGAGTCGAGGAGTATGACGACAGAAGCTATCATACCATCTTGATGCCCAGCACTCGAGCAAGCTGGTTTGGATCGGAGGAATGGACGGCGTTGGCTGTAGCCGGGATGAAAATACCAAGACAGGCACGTCTGTGAGATAGCTTTGGTCAGGTGTTCCGCAGGTACCCAGACAGGTAGCAGTAGCACAGTTCCGGCAAGGCTGAGGGGATCTCCAAGCAAGCTCCAAGACAGAAATTGTCCTGTTCTGGTTCTGACGTACTGGCCAGTATCCCGTACCTACCAATACGGATTATTCCCCTAGAGAGGTCGTATGCCCCGCACTTCCCCTGCCCGAGAGTTCCAAGGTCGCCCAAGGTGAATCACGGCGAACTGCCTTATCGGCGGGAAAACATATGTTCCGCACCAATCAACGAGCGATTAGAAGAGACCCACCCGGGATAGCGGGGTCTACTTGTCGTTCAGGTGCCTTCCATACATAAAAGTCACCCAGCATGTGGTAAATTAGGTACACGTATGAGGTGCTAGGGGCCACCTAAGCTGATGGTAGGCGCCTACAGGGCCCTGAACTCAGCGATAGTGAAACCGTGTAGTGCAAGACGTAGCGATACTTATGCGCCGCCTGCTGACTACATGATGGAATAATGCATTGTCTCTAGAGAGTCTGGTACCTCTCTCGTAGCAGTACCTACAGCCAAAACCCACCCCGCTCCAAGCGCACAAATCCGCCAGCAACAATATTTTTTTGCAAAGTCGTCCAGTCCCTTGATAATTGTGTGAAGCTCCATTCTGGTCAGCCTGCCCCCCCCGTTTCACCCAATCACACTGGCCACTTCTGCCCGGTATCTGCATTTCTGGCCATCAAACCTTTACGGGACAGCAAGAATACCTTGCGCAAGGCCTTGGCCACTCCTCTTGCCAGAGTGCTCGATTCACTGACCCATCCTGCGTTAGCAGCCCCACGAGTGGTCTCGGATTCACACAACACCAAGTCGGCGCCGACGTTCTTCCGTACGCAGCCATCACACAATCTCACACCAATTTTCTAGGGCCTCCGCTCTTCGCCTCTTCCGCCCCCCGCCCCCCCCCATCTGTCGGTCCAACATGGCGCCCTCCTTTGACCACCTGCGCGACGCAGATGTCGACGAAGATGACTACGACGAGGATGAGATTGACATCTCCGATCTGCGAGAGAAGTACGAAGTTCAACTGGAGCAGGGCTACGATGCCTTCGTCGTCATCGATGGCCTTCCTGAAGTCACCGAGGAGCAGAAGCCCAAGCTCGTCAAGTTCCTGTTGAAGAAGCTGAACCAGGTCGGCAAGACAAGAGAGGACCTCGTCTACATGCCCATGGGCGAAGATGGCAAGTCGTTGAGGTGAGTCCCTACCTGTCTCTATCTACGGCCCAGTGTTGCCAGTCTCTATTTTGTACACCGCGCGCATCTGCTGGACCAGCACTAATTCTGTAGATTCGCCTTTGTCGAATTCGCCACGCCCATCGAGGCTGCTGCCGCCGTCAGACAGCTCGACATGGTACCCCTCGACAAGAAGCACACTCTCCGCGTCAACAAGATGACTGATATTGACCGTTACGGTCGCGAGGGACGTGTCGATGAGAACTACGTTCCCCCCAAGGTGGAGGAGTTCACCGAGAAGGAACACTTGCGTTCCTTCTTGTCTGACCCCAGCGGACGAGGTCGCGATCAGTACGCCGTGTACAGGGGCGACTCGGTTGGCGTCTGCTGGAACAACGAAAGAGATACGCCCGAGACCATCGTCGACCGCCAGCACTGGACCGAGAGCTTCATACAGTGGTCGCCCCTCGGCAGTTACCTGGTATCTGTCCATCAGCAGGGTGTTCAGCTTTGGGGTGGTGCGTCGTGGTCGCGCCAGAAGCGCTTCGCCCATCCTTTCGTTAACATGCTCGATTTCTCCCCCTGTGAGAAATACATTGTCACCTGGTCGAACCGCCCCATATCGATTCCCGATGAGGGCCACCCCCAGCTGTCGCTTGACGAGGACGGAAAGAACTATGTCATTTGGGATGTCGAGACTGCTAAGCCGCTCAGATCTTTCGCGAATCTGGACCTGCCCGCCGTCGAAGGCGCCAAGCCCCAGCCCAAGTTCCCCTGGCCGGCCTTCAAGTGGTCCGCTGACGAGAAATACGTGGCTCGTCTCACCCAGGGCTCCGCCATTTCCGTCTACGAGTTGCCTCGCATGAATCTGCTTGACAAGACCACGATTAAGATTGATGGTGTCATGGATTTCGAGTGGGCTCCCGCTACGCCACAGAGAGAGGGTGTGAAGCAATACGAACAGCTATTTTGTTTCTGGACGCCCGAAGTAGGAAGCAACCCTGCCAAGGTCGGATTGATGAGCATACCGTCCAAGCAGATTGTGCGTACACTGAATCTCTTCAGTGTTACAGACGCCAAGCTTCACTGGCAATCTGATGCTACCTACCTTTCCGTCAAGGTCGACCGTCATTCGAAGTCCAAGAAGTCTCAGGCCACCACCCTGGAAATTTTCCGGATCAAGGAGAAGGGTGTACCTGTCGAGGTAGTAGACACGATCAAGGACACCGTTATCAACTTCGCTTGGGAACCCAAGGGCGACCGATTTGTCATCATCACCACGTCGGAGCCTACTGGGCCAACGGCGGTACCGCCTAAGACCTCGGTCTCCTTCTTCTGTCCTGAGAAGGCCAAGGGTTCAGCTGTCGGCAATTTCAAGCACCTGCGGACGCTTGAGAAGAAGAACAGCAACGCCATCTACTGGTCTCCGCGGGGAAGATTCGTTGTCATCGCCACCGTAGCCAACGCACAGAACTCAGATCTCGAATTCTACGATCTCGATTTCGAGGGCGAGAAGCCCGAGAGTGACAAGGATCTCACGGCTAACTTGCAGCTCATGAACACTGCTGACCACTACGGCCTCACCGATATTGCATGGGACCCGGCAGGTCGTTTCGTTGCCTCTTGGGCCTCAGTCTGGAAGCACGCTGTAAGTTGAGAAGAAGGACTCCTTGACACATTGATATGCTAATGTTGTGATGCAGATGGAAAACGGCTACCATATCTACGACTTTAAGGGCGAGCAGCTGCGAGAAGAGCCCGTTGAGAAGTTCCGACAACTGGCTTGGCGACCTCGCCCCCCGACGCTTCTGACCAAGGATGAGCAGAAGCAGATTCGCAAGAACTTGCGCGAGTACTCCAAGACATTCGAGCAAGAAGATGCCGAGCGTGGCGCCTCTGCTGATTTGGCGGTGGTCGAGGCACGGAGACGCTTGCTCGAGGAATGGCTGGCATGGCGCGCATCGGTGGAGGCTGAAGTGGAAGAGGAGAGACTCGACCGCGGTCTTCCGGCCAACCCGGTGGAACACCTTCTGCAGCAGCCCGCGGATGGTGAAGAACAAGTCATTGAAGAAATCGTGGAGGAAGTCATCGAGGAGACGGAGGAGATTGTCCCTTGAAGCAAAGCTCCCAGGAGCAGATAGTATATGGCAAGAAATCGGCGTTTTGTGTGTGGCATATGATATAGCGCGCATACCTGGAGGAGACATGGAGGAGACATGGCCATGTCACCTAATACATACCTACCGCGGGTATACATTTCCTCAGTTGAACTTCATTGACCAGGTCAAAGTATGCTGTTGTGTTTCGTAGTCGCAGGAGTGAAAAGAGACAAGGGGGAAGCTGCTGTGCCTGCCAGGACGTCTACGATTACGTTAGGGAGGTAGCCAAGATGATAGACCTGTGCATCTCGCATCGACTTCATATTCTTTTCCGTTACTGCGGTCCCATACCGTACCTACCTATCTCATAAGTATCCCGTGCCTATCCATATCCATCTACCTCTTGCATCCATTCGGGATCCCGTCGCGATACCATGTCGGCAGCTTATCCTGCCCACCAAGTTTCCAAGCTTCGCACCTACAACCGTAATCCCTACCTACCGACCTGCCTATCTCTTGTCACCAATGATGCCTCTGCAGTCAGGAAGTGATTCCTTAGGCACTTGTATGTACGTAACGGGGTAGGGAGCATTCGTAGCCATGATGTTGGAAGCGTTGAAATTGTGCAATGCAAGACCTTTAATGAGGGACCCACCATGGATTACTATAGTAACGGCGCTATTCCGAATTCCGGTTGGGGTTGTCTGGCCTGCCAGAGGCTAGCACGAACTCTCGGTCTCGGAAGAGGGTGTACGAAATACGATACGGAATTCATATTCCGTATTCCGTACGGATTACAAAGTACAGAACTGATGTACGTTTTGTACGGATTGCCTTCACTGCTAGCAATTGATAAGAAGGTTCGACGATCCCCAGCTTCACGCTCGCACTTCTCCCATTCATCCACCCGTCCGTTCGTCGGATGTCGGTAATTCGCTCGTTTCCTCATTCCACTACTCGTGCTTCGACTTCACTACCACCGACGTGTAATCCGTAGATTACCTGCCGGCTTCGGGTATACCACGACTCTTATTCCGTCCCGCGGCAGCAATAATATAATAATATTTCACTTTAATTTCTCTAATGCGTGCGAAGTAAGCCGTGCCTGCTTTGTCCTCGTACCGTGCCACTAACAGCCAGAACGACGCCCGCGCTTCGCTTCTCGCTTCTCCCCCCAATTCCCTCCCCCCAGTCCAGCTCCAAGGCCAACCGCAGGCCATCCCGCAGGCCCGCAGCGGCGCAGACATCCCTAGCATGATTCATGGGTTTGATGGGTTCAGGTCCAGCCTCGATTCTTTCAGCTTCTCAACACGGTATATATTGCTGTCTAAAGGGTGCTTAAGGGGACTAAAACCCGACTCTAGCCCGAGTGAGACATTCTTCCTCTCACTAAAAGGCGACCGTTGGTGCCAGAGCTTAAGGGGCTGAATGCTACGAATACTACCTAGTAAGGGGGATCCCGCGGTCGAAACACCAAGCCTGCTGCAGCACGAACTCGGACACCTCCTGTGGCAGTGACTGGGTATTATTCCGTCCTCTTCGTACCGTGCTGCGTTCGAGTACCTAGTCCCCTCGGAACAGGAACAGGAATAGGTACAGGAACAGGGCAGCCCATGGACGTATATTTGAGACTGCTGCGGGATGCATCCATTCCAAGCAATCCCACCCCTGACGCCTGACGCTTGACGCTTGCCGCCGGTATTATACCCACGAAGTACGAAGTACGGATTGCACTACACGTACGGTCTTGGTCCTGCCAGGATCTCGCGCGAGACACTTGCCCAGCTTCCAGTCTGAGTCCTGCGTCCAGACACACCTCCCTATCCGTACGAAGTACCACTCCCGTATCGTGCCTGTTTCCGTAGAAGCACCCCCGGTTCGCAACACACCTTGCTACCTTGCTCTGCCAATTAGGTACCATAGCGCCGTTCGAGACTCGTTCGAGAACGTCGTCGGAAACGAACCCTTGCAAGCCGTTGCTTCTAAACAACACCTACATACACACCTCCTTAGGTAGTGTCCCTCACGCGTCCGTAGCTGAACAAACTGGGAAAGGATATTCGGACATCCATTGTCTTATTGTCACCACGGCCTACCTGCTCTCGGCAAATCACTGTTCACCAGCATCGATCCGCTGTATCTCCAGTAATCCGTACCAACCACGAGCGACTGCTGCTGCTGCTACTGCCGCTGCTACGCAAGGGTATCTCATCGGCGGGCACGAGCGGAACGGACTACGCCATGACCTACGGTGTCAACGTGAATTCGGCTGAGCTGTCAACCTCGCAACCCGGTTCTCCACCTGGTATGTCTTCCTCGAAGTCGTCCAAGACATCGTCGCTGCGCTCCTTTAGCTCCGATGTTGTCGATGACGTGACCGACGGTGCCGGCCATTTCGAGGAGATCGGCCTAGAGGACGATGCCGTGTCTACTGGCGCGTCCCAGTTCTCGGAGTCGCAAGGGAAACAGAACTTGAGTTTGAATCCGAAGCCTAAGCCGAGCTCCTATGTGCCAACGTTCGTGTCGGATCACCGCATCACGTCTACGCAACATGTCGACGCCCCTGCTCACCTTCCATCACGCGATCTCGTTCCATCTGGACTTCAACGGGACCCGCTCGCGAAGACGCGACCCAGGGCGCCCTCACTCTCGGCGCAGATTCGCGAGGCGAGCACGCAGGGTCTCACGGTAGGTGTTGGAGCTAGGCCGCGACCACCCAATCGGACCCTCTCAGCGCGGTCTGCCTCTTCGCTCACCGTCGCCCGTCGTCCTCGAAGCCCAAGTCCCAACGTGCAGCCCCAGTCCCTGAGTCCCCACGATCCAGTCATGACGCCAAATCCCCGCAGACGAAGCTGGCAATCCACTCGAGAGTCGACGGTGAGTGGGGAAAAGCGATATGATGAGTATGAAAACGACGGCGACGACGACATCCCCGATGATCTCATTCTGGATAACGTTCCTTTGTCGCCGCGACCACCGAGCGAGCGATCGGCTAGTCGGCCAGTTTCCGCCTCGACATCGCCAGAAAGACAACCGAAAGATCGTATGCGCAGTGTCGGCAACGGCACACCACCCGTTGCTGCTGACCGGGGATCTCTGAAGTCACCGACGAGTGCTCTCTCGCCGAACAAAGGTCGCACCAAGAATTGGACGACTGCCATCTCGGAACTGAACCCGGAAGCGAAAGCGCTAACAGAGAAGCTGGAAGAACATGCCGACGAGATGGAGAAGCGCGGCATACCACAATCAGTCGTTCGTCCAGTCGCAAAGCCACGAGTGAAGCCAGCACTCACTGAACTGCCGCCGCTACGAAGAAGTAACGTTATGATTGATCCTCTTCCGATATCCAAGGAGAAGGAAGCCGTTCTCTCTAGGACCCGGCCCTCTTGGCTGCCGCCCAAAGATCCAGCCGAGGAAAAGAAACACTTGCGGGAGTACCAGAGGATGATGGCAAGCAGCATTGAGGCCGACAAGAGAAGAGAAGCCGCTCGTCGGGACAAGGAGAAGAATGAAGCCAAGGCAGCGAGCGATCTCATCAACATCTGGGAGGAGGATGTCCTGAAACGATGGGACGTTGCCATCCATGAAGAGCGAACGAAGAGCCTCTGGTGGAAAGGGATACCGCCGCGGAGTCGTGGTGCAGTTTGGTCTCGCGCCATTGGAAATGCATTGGGATTATCAGCTACATCATTCCAGGCCGCATTGTCCCGAGCGTCTGAGGTCGAGAAGCGAGTCGCCAAGGGGAACGCCACGCCCGACGACGAACGGAGGATGGCTTGGTTCTCGGAGATTCGAGCGGATGTGGAAGAACGAACCTGGCCAGAACTCAAGATATTTCAAGCCGGCGGACCCTTACACCAGAGTGCGATCGATGTCCTGCGTGCCTATTCCATGTACAGGAGTGACATTGGTTATGTGAGCGGGTGCCATGTACGAGTTCCGACCCCCCTCCCTCCCCTTTTGCTCCCGTAAGATCTTTGCGTAGGATATCGAAATGCTGACCGTGGAAACAGACTATCGCTGCGCTTTTGCTTCTGAATCTCGACACGGCTGCTGCGGCGTTTATTGCTTTGGCCAACGTTCTGAACCGAGCACTGCCTTTGTCTTTCTACTCGGGCGATCAAGGAGCCAGGGCATCAGCATGCCAGCTTGTCCACCAGAATCTCGCCAAGAAGTCTCCTCAGCTCCACAGGCATCTAAAAGATGCTGCCACCATGGGACCGGCTTTCGAAACGCACTTGAATAAAATCTTTATGGCGCTCTTTACTCGCCACCTAAGCCTCGATGACTGCACCCGACTTTGGGACATTTACGTTTTCGAGGGAGACGGCATTTTGATCCACGCTGCTGTCGCACTATTGCTGGAGATGGAAATGCCGCTTCTGGGCACGCGATCTGCGGTCGAGCTGCATCGGGTCTTGGAAGGCTACTCCAAATTCACGCTACAACGTCCCGATGATGTTTATATCAGACGCCTGCGAGAGATCACGGAGCAGTGAGCTCGTCCCTCCGAGGCAATGACGATTTAATGATTGTCCAATGACTTTTTCACATTCTGGGCCAAAATAGGTACGGGGCGTATATTTCATTTTGAGTGCATTAATAGGGTATCGAGGCCAAGGTCTAGTCGCGAAGCCCCCTTGTTATAGCCGGCTGTGTGTATTATAGCCCGCTGTGTGATTGATATCTTGGGTGCGGGTAGTTGGAGGACTACATTTGTTCAGCGCATCTTCGATCTCCGAATGGTATTCTTTCTTGTATATATATATTGAGGGCTTCGTACCGAGTTGTAGAATCATCTGTAAAAGTACTAGCGGGAGGATTATTTTAGGTATTCGTATTGTATATTGAGCTTCGTTGACCCCGACCGTTACCCGGGCACCGCACCGTACTACGGCGGGTGGAGTGGGAGGTGTTGAAAAACATCCTTTCAGTACTCGTGCCACGCCCCACCTTCGCATTGGTTTCGCGGTGAGCCTGCTGCCTACAGTCGGGTGACAAAATAAACGAACACCCCGTTCTGCCCCGTTTTACATCGCAGACCTTGCTGACTTCAAAAACGAACAACAACTTCAATTCGACGAATCTAAAGGCGAAACCTGGCAGATAGGTAGAATCGGCGCCGCTCTTTCTGATGGTGTATTAATATTTCGTATATCACCCGCCTGCCTCCCCGACTGCTGCGACATGCCGGGGCATTGAATCTATTAAGTGATTCACCATCTCCTTGTCTATGTCTGTCCAGACCTGTTCTGCTGCCTGAATTGGTGATTCCATTGATGAATCATTCTTACGCAGTGTTCCAAAAAGTGGATTCTGTTTGCAGATTCTTTGTTTAACTACAGACCACAGATTCTCAATAGGATTAAGGTCATAGGAGTATGGAGGCCAATCCACGAGAGAGAATCTGAACTCTTCAAAGAAATCTCTGAGTAGTTTCGAGGTGTGAATATGTGTGTTGTTGAGCATAAAGATAATTCTACGCTCGAGAACATGACAGATGTGTTCTTCGAGGATTCCTTTATATATACGAGCTGTTACACTGCCTCGTTTCGTGTCGGGCTTCTGGTCATATCAACGACTCACTTTTATGGATAGAACGAATACCACCTCAAAACATCCGCGAGTGACGCGTTATATTTATTTAACTTTGAACGTATTTCAATTCTCAAGTCGACGAACGTGATTGATTATAAGCAAAATCACCAATAAATGCGAGTACAACAATGCACCGTTGTCACAGGTAATTCCTTACCTTTAGAACGAAACACTCACCCTCTAGGTTGACCGCATCCACGCTCCACCATCGACTTGTCCATAAAACAAATCGTCCTGGAAAACGAAAGGGGCTTATCACGATGCTCCCGAGCCCATTCATACCTCCGTTGATAGTGATCCTCCGTCAAGTATGGACAAGTCGCAGCAACGGTAAGTGCGAGACCCTCTCAAACACGGAACCGCGCAGTTGTACGTGGTGTAACTAATAAGTGAAGCAAGCGCATCAAAGAACCACATGAAACAAAGAGATTTTTGTTTATCTCCAATAAAATGCGTCTTTGTTACGGCCCTGTTAGCTTAAACGGCCGTTCGCGCCCTTTTGGTGATACACCACAGCCTTGTGTTGTGAAGCGTTTTTTAATGCCTCGGCAGGTAGATGGGGATAAACCCTCTGCCAACGCCACCTGCGTTGCATTCTGGCCAGAAATTAGTTGAGCATATACTCGGTTTTTCTGCCAAGGTGTCGTATGTATTCTGGTCTTTTTTGAACTTTTTTTGGTGTTCTCAACATTTTTGAAGTTAGAAGTCAATTGTACGTGCGGCAGGGAAGCCCACGATTTAGGTCGGGTTGAGCTAAGGTGTTCGTTTTTTTTGGCGACCCCATGTACTATGACCACCAGGCCTCTGTAATCACCAACTTAACGTATATATACAGATCAGGCAGAGCGCCGCGATCTGTGAAGTGGTAAACAATTTCATTTTCCAGAGGGAACCACGAAATCATGCTACTAATACAAGATGTAATTTCGTGTTTTGAAAGTGTGATTTCATCAGCCTAGAACCTGACCTAGTAAATACTTCTGCCCGGCCCAGCACGTTTATCTTCTTGAGTGTCTAGAGGCAACACGCTAGTAATTAAAAAGGGTATAAACCAATTGAAACGTAGAAAAACGGTGTAACCTGGCGCTTATAATTAATTGTATGGTGGTAGAAGTACCAACATTCGTACCGGTTACATAAAGCTACATTGCACTTATCGCAGCCGTATCTCGTCATTACGCTAGCTCACCGCTTCTGTACGTGCTCAACTTCAATTCTGGGCTGCTTTTTACTCCTCCGTACACTTTGCGACCGCGCTTTTCCTAAATATACCCCTTGACATGCTAAACACGCGGACAACTTGCCCCAGTGGACGTGTTGGTGCTGTAGAACGGGCGTAACCTCGCCGCCCATTCTCTACCGCTTTCTTGACTGACTGTCGCCGTGGTACTTAGCAACGAGCCTGTCAATAATACACTGCCGTCACCTTGTTTGACTTCTGTACGGCTCTCACCTTTTTGCGAGCAGTTGTAAAAGATAGCTGTTAATTAAACCGACATCAAGCAGGACGGTCCACTCCACGGCTTGCCAGGCGCCCCTACAGATGCGGTGGTCGTACCCCACGGCCGCCCTCAATTGATCCACAATATCGACGCCGTTCATGTTGTTGTTGTAACCTGTGGCAACCGAAGGTGTGGGCACATCTTAAATCTTGTCATCGCCAAAAAATCGCTGCATTGGCCGAGCTCTAGCATTGGAAAAAGAGGGCTTTTTCTGTGCTGGCATTTCAAGTTCTGAACCATCATGAAAACTGGTTAAGAACAATACAAGTGCATTGTCTTTCTAAACAATTTGGTTGACCTGTTGAATAGTTAACAATTTAGTTCCCTCAGATAACAAATACAACAGTGTAAAATTTACCAGATTATCTGCTATTGGTACAGATTGTACTTCATTGTACTACCAAATGAGCCTCCCTACTGTGTCAACACTTTTAGTTTGACAGAAAGGAGGCCAGATTCCAGTCAAATTAACTCTGGCTGTACCTGTGCATGCACACCCTATTTCCATGAGAGCTCAAAACAAGTTTAGAGAGGAGAATAAATTATTAGAGGAAAACGTGGTAGGACAGCTTGGGAAGTCTTTTGACCAATTCATACACAACATTTGACGTAGCACTTAAATATTCATGGTCAATATTGTCTGTAGGTTTTCTTTTGTGTCTCTGTGGGCGTTCAATATCAACATGCCCTCCACCAGGATGGTTATGCCACAGCCAACGTAAAAAGATTCCACGTTGTGCTGCTATCTATATCTTTACTCCTCTAGGGATTGACTTTGAAGGAAGGGTCACAATCAAATGCAATCGGCCTGTATATCGTATCATGCAGTCGTCTACAGAAACATTGAGCGCAGGGTCATTCAACTCTGTCGTCGCATATTGTACGTAATTAGACCACTCGTCGGCTCGAAAATACGTACATGAGAGGTCAGATAGCTCAGAGAACGGTGGAAACGGACGAATGTGTCGAAACAGCAACTCAAACCGATTAAACGTCATTTATTTGGTGATAGAATGCGTCGGAAAATTTTGATTAAGCGACGGCGCTGTTCAGTGGTGGTTTACAGCTGCCCCGGGGTGAATTCCGATGTAAATTAGTACGGCGAGCCAAATATAAATTTCTGGCACCGTTGTTGGCTTCCGGGAACGTAATCTTGATTAATTACTTGCGTCATTCTGTGTTAGAAGGTGCACTACCCAGAAATTCGTCCAGGCAACCCATTTTTGAATAAAGGTTTCAGGTACGAAGTGTAGAAACATGGCTACAGGGTTACCCGGAAAGTTCTTAATTGTGTAGTACTGATCGTCTAACTTTAAAGGCTGGGAGTCGTACCCTCGTTCAGCGTGCTTTTTTGCGTCGCGTGTTAGGGTAGAAGAAACACTGGATTCAGTTGTATTCATTCTCTGGAGTCCTCTCAATTACTAAGTTGTAGGATTAGGAAGGCTCTACAGACGAGTGCCAGCGCTGTTTTCAACCAATTGCACACCCAGAAGCCTGGGTCTCTAGCCCCTATTCAGAATGGTCGTACAGATTACAAGTACTATAGAGTAGGGCGACTAGGCTGACGCAGTGTGGAGCTAGTGACTAGCGGGTTGCCTTCGGACACTCAAGGAGATATGTCTTTTATGCTGAGCCTTCTTTGAGGCTTCTAAAAACGTCTCCGTAGCTGAATTGTGACGTTTTGTCTCGCATATCTCAAGTATTTGTTGCGCCTTCTGTTCTTCATTCACTACCTTTCTTCTAACCATTCTGCGATCCTCTTCAAATAAAAGCACGCCTCCCGCCTGCAGTTTGTAGTTCTTTGTCACTCGACGTTGTCTGTGTAACCTTTCAGCATATTTAGAGCGGCTTAGGTCCCATATCACCTATATCACTCCAGTTGAAATGGTCAATGCACCTTTAAGAAATTAGCTGAGTCGTCGGACTTGTTCTGTATTTATCGGCGATTTTGCGTTGGTAATAAACGCCTCCACACTCAATCTGCAGCGCGATTCGTCTGGCGCAAGTTAGCAGGTGTGTTCTATGTTAACGTGATGGTACTTAGCTCGGGTGATAGTGTAGGTCTGTGAGCGCGGCGGTACCCAACTTCCCTCAGAACTACAATCACATGGAACAGATATAGTCCCGTTTTTTGGAATGCTAATTGTATTGTTCTACTTTTGAACTTTTGAATATGAACATCTTGTATAATAGAAAGAAATTTCAACCTTAAGATATTTGTAATGCCGTCACACATCATTATGTCGAGTGTCTTCCCATAATAATATTTATCAACACTGGAAAGCAACGACATCAAGTGGTTGAGGAAGATGCATAAGGTGTAGAGATAGCCTAAAAGGAATGATGTCATGCTCATCACAATACTCAATAAACTGCCGTGTGTGGTAATGTAACGCGGAGGTTAATCGTAATTGGCCAAGCAAAGTGATGGCTCCGAACGGCTGGAATTTCAAGAACTACATACGGACATAGACGATAGTCTGACCAATTCCCAGCAGGCCTCCGGCGTACAATTCCTAAATATACTGTTGTGCCTTGGAGGATAGACTTTAGCCGGACTAACTCTGGATGGCTACGTGGCCCGTGTGACGGTTGTGCCTAAGATCTAAGCAGTAACCGTCATCAGAGAGCTCCTCAGTACTCCTCCATGAGCTCTTCTGTCAGTACGTGACATAAGACCTTGTCATCATCATCTGCGGAGCTCCCTTTCACAAGGCTGAAGCTATGACCAGCTGCTCGCTTATTCACGGATTCACGCTCAGACCATGTGGTCTTCAAGCACAGACCTTGTCGTCGCCCACCATGGAGCTAAGCCATCCCCCACCACTGAACGTGAGGACGCAGGGTATAAGAAGAATTCCTACTCATGTAATCTTAGTTTTCATTCTCTCTTCCTTTCCTAGTTTATAGTCTTCGTTCATAGCATCAATACAAGGTGTCAGAACCTGCTACCTGATCGTAACAGATACGAATCTCAAAATGCTTTCAAAATGGCTCAAATATATCTTTAATCGTCTCACATTCATGGAAAAGCTGCTGCCAGGCTATAAAGAATGATTCACAGATAGCTCACATACTGGCACACGTATATGTGTTGTCAAAAGTGGAGAGAGCGGCAGCGAAGATAGTGATACGAGCAGATGTTTTACTGAAAAAAGGGAGGACGACGAGAGTACCAGCGATGAGGAGAGTGACACAAGCACACGTGTTATCGAAAGAAGAGAGCGTGACGACCGCGAGAGTATCAACAACGAGAAGATTGGTGACGATGTTGTGTTTCAATCAGAAGTGTCAGATGACAATGATATACTTAGTAGCCCTCGTAGTATTAGAATAGAATTCTGGAATCTTCCTACACATCCAACAATTAGGTAGATAGATACGACATCATTTCGTGTGCGGGTCTGTCCTGCCAACTTTTGATTTGTCCTAGGGTTTTGTCACCCTCTATGCTACGCTCAGATGATTTCTAAAAGTGGATTTTTTAGTAGTGTAGATCACACTCACGCTACTCTCAATGAAGTATCTCTAATTTCTCTTCAACACGCCACGTGTGCTCTTGATCAGCTACGAGGAGGCAAGATCACTGGTGTGCGCCAAATCATTGACTCATCCCAAGTATGTAAATTATTACGACTCAATCATCTTCATCATCCACATTAAACTCTCGCACGTCCATCAACATTCACGCCTGCGTCACTTCTCTTCGTTCCCTCATATCCATTAACGTCCATCGATGTCCATCAATCTATCACGTCGATTCGCAATTACATCACTGTCATCTCTGTTTCATGCGCGTCAATCGACAATTTGCGACCATATCACTCACTCTCCATGCATTGCTACGCTGTCTTTGAGCGTGGTTTATTGCCGCGATACCTTCATTGATAGGCAAATGATTAAAGAACATTGTTCGATGTCTTGGACTGAAGTCAGCATATAAGAAGGGTCGTAAGATGCTCTGTCAGCTTCCCATTGTTCATCAGCGATATGCTCACGTAGTGGCTGCATACATTGTGCTGCCAAAGAAGAACGTCAAGTCATGTCAGGCATGCAGAAACTCACGAAATAAGGGTCCTTTTGCTGAATGCTTTTCATTTGTTACTGATGTATTGAGCGTCGCATGTTCATGCTGGCACCACTCATCTTTAGCAACAAAGTTTGTCTTTCACCATGCCAATAATGGCAGTATAATTTATTGCAACAAGTATGTATTTGTGAACATTAAAATATATAGTTGTTACCAAGAAACTGCTTTTGGGTGATGATTAATAAGAGGAATATGACATTCCCGTTATAACCACAGCAAACCTTCAGGAGCTCAGCGGTCGTACAATTGACGGCTATATTCTTATTCTTAATAATGAACTTCATAAGCGTGAGAACGCATTGGCCATAAAATGAAAGATCCAATGTGCAGGCATACATTGTGACGGTTCTGCCTAAGATCTAAGCAGTAACCGTCATCACAGAGCTTATCAGTACTCCTCCATGAGCTCCCATGTCAGTACGTGACATAGGAGCTTGTCATCAGCATCTACGGAGCTCCCTTTTACAAGGCTGAAGCTATGACCAGCTCCCCTCCACAACAGAGCTCGCCGTCACCCACCACGAGCTCGCTTATTCACGGATTCACGCTCAGACCATGTGGTCTCCAAGCACAGACCTTCTCGTCGCCCACCATAGAGCTAAGCCGTCCCCCACCACGGAACGTGAGGACGCAGGGTATAAGAAGGATTCCTACTCATGTAATTTTAGTTTTCTTTCTCTCTTCCTTCCCTAGTTTAGTGTGACAGCCTAGCTGTCCCGGCACACGTGCGCACCGGTGGAAATGCATTGCCCCGTCAGCGCATACCCTTTAGATGCGAAGGTATGTCTGTAGGAAGAGGTATTCATGTATCGCGTACCACTTCATGTAACGTTGCCTCTGACTCATGCAACGTTCCCTCTGGCCTCCAGAACCTTCCGCCAAGAACAGGGCAGTGCACACGCACTGTGACCAGGCACTGGGTGACCCACACACACCCGATTCATGTATATATCTCCCGGCCCTCTGCCGTTCTCTCCCTCTCTTTCTTTCCTTCCTTAGCTTTAGTATCCTTACCGGAATATACTACAAGGTTGAGCCCTGCCTCAGCGTTCGTTTTGTTCTCGCCCGTGACAATACTAAAGCTCAATCCAACTTCTGTCTAGGAAGACGTTAACTTCCCTTGATTGTTGAATTGATCCCGACTTGTTCTATCTATTGAAGAACACCCGACACCTGATCCGCCACGAGCACCACTGCTCCCTGATACCTGACAACCGACACCTGACTACGAAAACTGCGAAATACCTTCGCGCCCAACACTGAGCCTGCACCTAAGTTCCCTAGTCCCTCACTACAATGGCTGATGTCGACCCGTCCACCAAGGTCCCAGGAGCCTTTGCCCAGACCCACACGACTCTCGCCTCCTCTGTCTTCCAAGACACTCGACCAACTGATGAGGCTCACGACTATCCGCAGACGCCATTGCACCCCCGAGTCCAGGACCCGCTTGCGACGCACACAGCCCGTCAGGGTAAACAAACAGAAGAGGAAACCGGCGACGAGAATGACTGCGAGTATTATGCTCGCCATATTCTGAAGGACTTTTACGCTGAACCCACCCACGACTACACTCGGGAGCAGATCCTAGCTGAGGCCGACAAACGCTTCAGCGAGCTGTCTGACAAATACTTCAAGGATAAGACAGAACCGATCACTCCCTTCCAGCGCATGGGTAACCTGTCCTCCAAGTTTCCGACCACTGGCCATACTATCACCGGTCCTGAATTCATCAAGCTAGTCAATGACCACCCTGTCGACATGTTCCATCAGTTCCGCAACCGGTCCATCGCCTACAAGGTCCTCCTGGCCCTCGTCGAACAGCTAAATGTGCTCGCCAACAATGGAAGCTCAGATGGAGTCACTCTCGCTAAGAAAATCCACCAGTTTGCCGACCAGGTAAGCAGCTTGAAGGATCAGCTTGTTGATGCAACGGACAACTCTATCCTTGTTCAACAAATGACCGAAGAGCTCGAGGCTCGCAACGAAGAAATCAAAGACCTTCAAGAGGACATCACCCACCTCGTCAAAGAAAACCGCAAGGCCAAGATTGAACCTGTTATGACCTCTGCGATGCCTGCCCCGTCTGTCCCCGTCAAGGAGCCAACTACCACGCCTCCCATGTCTCCTGATGTCAAACGAACCTCCATTGGTAATAAGCCCGTCGCCCCTCCCGCTATGGATACAGCACCCATCCCTCCGTTGATTCCTATTGTCCATGACGCGGTGACCATCCATGATCAGTCCCCTGACCGCTCCCCGAGCCCTTTACCTGCTCCTCGCGGCCGCAGCGCAAAGGCTGATCCCCCACCGGTCTTCACGAACGACAAGCCCACTGGAGACAAAGCCGAGGTCAAGTTCAAAGCATGGTTCCTCCTTTTGAAAGCCAAGCTGCAGAAGAACCGTGACCATTTCGACAATGACAAGGAAATCATCGACTACATTGTGGGACGTACTGGTGGTTCTGCCATGGAAGCTCTCCTTCCATGGGTTACTCCCAACTTCCGGAACCAGACACTCCTCAAAACTAGTGCCGAAGTCTTAAGCCATCTCTACGAACAGTACCATGACCCCAACGAGTACGAGACTGCACGTTTGAAATATCGCGACCTGAAGATGCTCCCGTCCGACAAGTTCACCAACTTCCGTATCGAGTTCAC
Organism: Xylariaceae sp. X3-2; assembly: GCA_028637685.1. NCBI lineage: Eukaryota > Fungi > Ascomycota > Sordariomycetes > Xylariales > Xylariaceae > Xylariaceae sp. X3-2. The sequence goes on from JAJFDI010000113.1 coordinate 49,685, forward strand.
CCGCTGGGCCAGTCAAGCTGGTGTCCAGATAGAGGACATGAAACGCGACCTTCATGACAAACTCCCTAAACGCCTCAATGAGCACCTTGTTCGCGACGCTCACGATACCACTGTCTCCTATGAAGCCTATTGCCGGGCTGCTATGACCATCGACTACCAGCAGCAGCGTAACTTCACGTCCAACCAGGTTGAAAAGGAAAAGAAGACCACGGCCACCGCTCCCATGACTACCCTTCGCCGTACTTTCAACACCACAGCTCGTCCACGATTCGATACTGTGCCCTCTGCTCCTGCACCCCAGCCCGCCTCTGGTACGAATCATTACGGAGTTCGCGTTAAGGCCACCGCAAGAGATGGACACCCCATCTACCATCGCCCAACGCCTGAGCAGATTCGCATGCTTCTGACCCGTGGCCAGTGTTTCTTATGCCACGAACCCGGCCATCGGACCTCAGAGTGCAAATACAAAGACGAGCTTGCTGGTTTGAATGCGGCACGTATCAATGAGATCGCTGCACGCATGGGATTTGCCGAGGAGTCAAAAGATGTCGCCCAGGCCAATTAGTCTCCTCTCCTGGGTATGTTAGAGTGTCCGCGTTAGGAATTACAGAGTGTGAAAAGGTCCTCTTCGATCTATTACGAGGCCTTGTTGGAGGAGCACCCCTCCTCATAGATTGTACCTTAATCAACAATGGACTCACTTTATCCACTAAATCCCTCGCCGACACAGGAGCCGACGTTTACTTACTCATGAGTGTGACATTCGCCCGCCGCGTAATCCAATACCTGAATCCCAAGGTGATCAGAGATTTCCATCCTGCCCAGGTTGCCGGTTACGATGGCAAAGCCACCCAGACTATTGACACGGCGGTAGAGCTTCACTGCCGCATTCAGGGACGAACGGTCTACGACGCCCCCATATTGATTGTCAACATGAACCAAGATATGATTATTGGCAAAAAGTACTTTGAACATCACGATGTCCTCGTGGACAGTCGGCGAAAGCGTCTTCTATTCCCTAGCGACTGGCAGATGGAATACCATACAAAGGAGATCGCTATGGACGACGCTGGTACTTTGCTATCGAAACCCGAGTACCAGCCCGATGCAGACCGCCGCGACAGAGCAATTGACGCCGATGAGAAACGACGCAGAGACGGGCAACTCGGCTCCCCCTCCCGCAAGCAAGTACGGTTTGCCCTACCAGAGAACACATCGCCAGTCCTCGATGCCGTTCGCCAACGCATCGCCCAGCTTGAGCAGCCCTCTCCAACCTCAAAGCTCGATATATCAGCACGGCCGCCGATTGCCATCTTACGCCCTCCCCGAGTTCAGCACCTTGAGACTAAGGATCGCGCGAGACGAGAGCACCACAAGATGGAAAGACAACTCGACCAAGACAATTCCGAAACCCTACCGTCACTGCAGCCTCCTGTCCGCCAATCCGACAACCACACCAGTAGCGATTTAACTCGAGATGCCATCGGCTGGTACAGGAAGCGCCCAATCCAAGTCTCTTCCATCTCCGCAGCAGCCTTCCAGACAGTAATACGCCAGCAAGACACAGACGTTTACGGTGTTGTCAGCATATGTGAACTAGACAAGTATATTGAAAGCAAGAAAGAGGAAGCCCTGTCTGCTGACGAGCAAGAACTCCAAGAAGCTGCCCGACGTACAGTCCCACCACAACATCACGACTACCTCGACGTATTCAGCAAAGCAGCCTCTGACCAGCTACCACCGTACCGCCCTGGCGTTGACCACCACCTCGTGATCGACGGAAATCCCGAGTCGCTCGGATACAGCCCCCTATATAAGATGTCGATGGAAGAAGCAGAGACATGTCGAAAGTACATTTACGAGAACTTAGCCAAGGATTTCATCGAGCCGACCAATGCCCCATGGGCTGCGCCTGTCCTCTTCGCCCGGAAGGGTGACGGCTCTCTCCGATTCTGTGTTGACTACCGCAAGCTAAACTCATTAACACAGAAAGACCGTTATCCACTCCCGTTGATTGAAGAAACTATGACGAGGCTAGCCCGTGCAAAGGTATTCACTAAAATCGACATTCGACAAGCCTTCCACCGCGTCCGAATGGCTGCGGGAGACGAGCCTCTCACCGCCTTCAGAACTCGCTACGGTGCATACCAGTTCAAAGTCCTCCCTTTCGGTTTGACTAATGGCCCAGCGACATTTCAGCGGTTCATCAACGATACCCTCCGTGACTACTTGGACATCTTCTGCACAGCATACATAGATGACATACTGATTTATTCCGACAACGAGCTAGAACACGCAGAGCACATCAACAAAGTGCTTGCCCGACTGAGAGAAGCTGGCCTTCAGGCTGATCTCAAGAAGTGCGAGTTCTATGTTACCAAGACCAAGTTTCTGGGATTCATCATCAGTACGGATGGCATAACCGTGGACCCATCCAAGGTTGAGATCGTGCAAGCCTGGGAACCTCCCGTGGATGACGGAAAGGCACACTTGCGTGGAGTTCGCTCCTTTCTTGGATTCTGCAACTTCTATCGCAGATTCATTGAAGGCTATGGGCGCATCGCAAAGCCTCTGAACGAACTCACCCGCGATGGCGCCTCACTCGAGTGGACTCCCGCATGTCAGACTGCATTCGACAACCTGCGCCAGGCTTTGACCTCAGCGCCCGTTCTCCGGCACTTTTCGTTCGATGATGAGACACGGATGGAGACTGATGCCTCTGATGGGGTTGCTGCCGGCGTGCTCTCTCAACGCAGCAGTCCAGAGGACCCTTGGAAGCCTGTCGCCTTATACTCCGAGACGCTACATGGTGCCGAACTTAACTACAGCATACACGACAAAGAAATGCTCGCTGTGATTAAGGGTCTCATGTGCTGGCGGGCTGAGCTCATCGGACTACAGCAGAAACGGCCATTCACCATCATCACGGACCACGCCGCATTGGAATACTTCACCACGAAGAGGGTTTTGAACCTCCGACAAGCCAACTGGGCTGAGCTGATATCGCACTACAATTTTGTCATCACGTATCGGCCTGGCTCTCGCAACACGATCGCGGATATTCTCTCCCGTCCAGCTGAGGGAGTCAAGACACACAAGCAGAAACGCGACGAGGAACGCACTCGTGCCCTATTTCAACCGGTCTCGACCTCGACCATCACGGCCCATGCTGACGACCCGCTCTCGCTCTGTGCTCTCGACGAACTGATTCCACCACCGCTCTCTGGTGTAGTGCTCACTGACGCCATACTTCTCGCCAACCGCAAGGATGCCACCCTCGATAAAGAACGGGCACGCGCCCAAGATCAAGATGACGCTGACTGGTCTATGCTGGATGATCTCCTGCTCTTCAAAGGACGGCTTGTTGTACCTGATGCCGATAACCTTCGTACCCGCATCATCGAGGAGATCCATGGCCGTTTCACCACTGCACATCCTGGAAGAGGCAAGACACGACACCTTGTTGCCTCCAGATACTGGTGGCCCGGACTACACCGCGACGTCGATCGATACATTGCTAACTGCCCCTGTCGTGCCGCCAAAGTCCCTCGCGATAAAACACCTGGGAAGCTGACGCCGTTGCCTGTACCAGAGTATGTCTGGCAACATATTGTTATGGACTTCAAAAGTTTTCCACCGGATGAAGAAGGTAACAACATGACGTTCGGCATGATGGATCGTTTGACGAAAGTTACTTGGACTACAGCATGCAAGGATACTGTCACCGCCAAGGACGCTGCAGAGATGTACTATCGTGGGCCATTCAGAGTCTTCGGATGGCCCGAGACCTTCACCAGCGACCGCGGTCCACAATTCATCTCCGACTTCACTGAAGAACTGTCCCGTATCCACGGTACTAAGTTGAACTTCTCCTCAGCCGGGCACCACGAGACTGTCGGCCTCATCGAGAACATGCACCAGTGGATTGACCAACGCCTACGTCCTTTCGTGGCTCACCATCAGAGAGACTGGTCCCGAGCCTTACCTGCTCTTGACGCTGTTCAGGCCTCCCTCCCACATGACTCCCTGGGTGGCCTCACTCCTCACGAAGTAATGACGGGACGACCCATGCGCATGCCTTTTGACTGGGAATCCCGAACCAAGTCCCTGGCGTCTCGACCGCTCCGAGAACGCCTCAGCCGACAAGATGCCCAAGAGTACGCCCGTCGCATCCAAGATTATGTTGAGGTAGCCCGCGACGAGATCAGGAAGTCCCAGCAAAGGATGACTGAACAGACTAACCGCCACCGCCGTGATCCTGACTTTGGTGTTGGGGATCTTGTGTACGTCCTGCGCAAGAAAGGCGAGCTCACTGACCGACCAAGTGATAAGCTCGACTATCCAATGACTCGTCGGCCATACAAGATCATCCACGTCCGCCCGGAGAACCCGAACACTTTCAAGCTTGAGCTCCCCGACACTTGGAGAGGCAGTAGATGGTTTCACGCTGACCGGCTACGCAAGCACCCGAATAATCCTCTGCCGGGTCAGGAGTACGAAAGACCTGCTGGCGAAGTCGTTGACCCAGCACTTGGAGAGGAAGAGTTCGAAGTTGACAATGTCTTGACATCCAAGGTCGCCCGAGGCAAGCTTTACTACCAGGTATCTTGGAAGGGATGGGACCCCGACGACGAATGGTATTTAGCCGAGAACTTCAAGAATGCCCCGGTGAAGTTGAAAGAGTTCCACGACAAGAATCCCGATAAGCCTGGACCGCCTTTACGGCTTGATAATTGGATTACCTCTGCCGCCAACGATGTCCTGGACCCGTCACACGCTGACGACAACCGACCCTTGACGCTGCCATCCAGAGGCACCAGAATGCGACGACGAAACCGAGGAGCTTGACGACTCGAGCCGAGTCTTGTTGGAGGGGGGGGGTTGTGACAGCCTAGCTGTCCCGGCACACGTGCGCACCGGTGGAAATGCATTGCCCCGTCAGCGCATACCCTTTAGATGCGAAGGTATGTCTGTAGGAAGAGGTATTCATGTATCGCGTACCACTTCATGTAACGTTGCCTCTGACTCATGCAACGTTCCCTCTGGCCTCCAGAACCTTCCGCCAAGAACAGGGCAGTGCACACGCACTGTGACCAGGCACTGGGTGACCCACACACACCCGATTCATGTATATATCTCCCGGCCCTCTGCCGTTCTCTCCCTCTCTTTCTTTCCTTCATTAGCTTTAGTATCCTTACCGGAATATACTACAAGGTTGAGCCCTGCCTCAGCGTTCGTTTTGTTCTCGCCCGTGACATTTAGAGTCTTCGTTCATAGCATCAATACAAGGTGTCAGACCTTCTATCTGATCGTAACATACATTAAGCCAAATGCCCCCCCCTGCGACCACCTCCGTCACGACCGTAACTAAAAACTGAATAGCCCTCCCACTATCAATTAATTGATACACAAATATAACGGCTCACACAACTCGTCATACCTTCAAATTACATCGTTGTCGTCTCTGAACTACGTACAAGCAAAATGCCTGGCTAAGCAACTGAATTACGTGCTGTCAACGCTATAAACAACGTCGAACGAGACTATACTATCGCCTACGCGTCTGGAAAGAACGACGCCGAATTAGCAGCCTGGGTGAAGACTCAAAAAGCTTTGCGCTACACACTCCCAATCTCCAGTTTCTGCGACTACGCATAATGAATCCTCACTGCAAGTGGCTCTGTACAGACGATAGGCAAAGTGGAGCATATGCGTTTTTCAACGTGCCACTGCGAATTGAAGACTATGCGCAGCCTGATCATCGATTTCAAACATGTCCACGGCGCGTCCACTGCAAATATCAACATATTCTTTGATAGACTTGATATACCTGAGTTGCAGAAGGTGAAGCCGGAGAACTTGTACAATGCAGATGAATATGGGATTATGCAAGATGTAGGAGAGAACGGAGTGATTGTCAGAGATGCATTTAAGAAGCTTATGCTGACAAAAGGACTTTTAAACAAAGAGTGGACGACAATGATGGAAGCAATCAGTGCATCCCGCCATCTCGTACCTCATTTGATAATATTTTCGGGGGCATCAGTACAAAAACAGCGGTTTCCTGAGCGACGACATGTTTTGTTTACTGATTGGAAGTTCATGTACACTTCAAACTCATGGACAAGCAAGGCAATCGTAGTACAGTGGTTGAGAGACATGTTTATGCCACACACAAAGACTGCGAATAACGACGAGTGAAGAGCACTCATTCTCGATGGGCATAATCGTCGCACCAGATCACAATTCATGGAGGGTTGCTTGATGAATCTTATATATCTTGGTTTTGTGCCCTCACATTTCTGTTATGTCTTTCAGCCTTGCGATCTATTCCCGTTTTCCGTAGTAAGGCGATGATATTAGAAACTTTTGATGAATCTGAGCGCACAACGCTGTCATCCATGTCCGGAAAAGCCAGAGTATTTGGAGGCATTTGCAATTGCAAGACAGGAATCGCTCACCAAAGCTAATATGAAAGCTAGATTCGTCACAACATGAACACACCTAAGAAATCATTCAAAACCGCTGAATTCTAAGCTGGTGAGAATGAATGCCGATAATGGACCACCAATTTCACCTACTACACTGATTGAAAGAGCCACAACACATGAATTTACTAACATCTTCACGGCGGTGACAATTCCCACACCTAAGTCGTCAAAGAATTTGAAACTTGTACGAGGTGACCTCACGCAAGACAATAATGCGTTCAGTTCTCCCATAGCCCGCCTGCTGTTCATAAAGCTCGCGCGCGGGCTAGACTCATACGGCACCGTTGTCGCCGCAGATCATAAAAGATGAAGTGAAATGCAGTTGCAGCTTGATAATTTGTGACCTAAATGACCAGTTCATTGACATACATTGTGTCTTAGAGGTACGAGCGACGACTCCTTCGCTCATAAAACCCCAACGACGAACTGTTCTCAATTCTGGGCAGAAGATCGAAGAATCAACAATTAGAAGCGACGAGGACGTTGCGGCGTTACTATTGTCGATACTGCTCAAAAGATAAGCTAATATACTAAGTCGTTGTTGTGTTATGCAGGAATTAAGTCATTGTGTGACGTTGTGAGCTACGTGCTTTTTGCTGTAGGAGCACCCCAGACTGGTCGCAGGGGGGTATTTACCTTATCGATTACAGATTATGTTTGTAGTCATCGCTTCGTTATGAGCATATTGCGTTGCACATTATAAAGCCTCCCCAAAAATAAACACAGAGCCCGATATAATACACCTAAGTATCGGCCAATCACTTTTTCGTGTTTTGTTGTACCGACCATTGTAGTTCACCGTAATCAGCAATAAACAAAGCTGCCTGTCAATATGGCAGTAGATCGGTCAAGGATTCTGCAAATGTGGGCTGCACGCTTTGGCACCCATGCTCACAGATGGCGGTCTGGAGTATAAATTAAAGAAAGAGATGGAAATGACCTCCAAATGATACAAAACGCTTGTCGGAATGAAATATTCAGGCACGGAATTTGGAATGAATCCTTTAGAACGGTTTAAGCCGTCGAACGAGTAATGAGAAACGCATTTGTCAATGAACAGAAATAGTAAAAATGTATGGTTGCGTACGAGAGGGATGTCTCTTTAGACTCAATATGAAAATGCATTTGATGAATAAATGTCAACAGGTGACTTGACGCAGTTAACCAAAGAAAAGCAACGAGAGGCTACGATTGAGTCTGTAACACATATAAACGATATTAATCACGACGTCGGGCCTCAGCATATGTGACGCGCGTCGTATATAACTAAAGACCTAACCTGTAAAACGAGGCGTGACGATAGTCTAGTAACGGACTGCACGGGATAAGGGTCAATAGTAGTGAGGCGCGGAAACGTAGTTCAATTCAGCTTATAATTGATTATGGTCGCAAGGGTCGCTATGCTTCTACTCCTTCTTCCTTCTCTAACTTCCCGGGCTTGCGACCCTCTTTATAATCCTCTCCTCCGGCCTTCGAAGGGCCTAATGTAATATCGTTATATTGTATTCGGGCTTGTTATTTGGCTAATTCCGACCACCGGAATAGCTATTGTCTCAGGGCGTTTGGTTTCGTTGTTTGGTTCGTGAGTCACCACGGTGGGAGTGTGTGTTCTTGGGCTTTGAACTCTGCTTTCCCATATACCCACCGACCCCACTTAGGAGTGGGGCACGTGGGAGAGTGCTCTGCCCCGCTTAGGGCATTTCCGAAAAACTATTAGTATGGTGCGCAGCCCAGGGAAGCTGGGAAAGTGAGAGTCCTCAAGAGATTATTGATGACGTCTTAGTGGCGTGAGACTCGGGATTTGTCCTGAGCCTAGAAGGGTCCTTCGGGGACCTAACGATAACTGTAGGCCTTCTTATTGGCTTGTACAAAGCCCGAAGCCCGAACGTATAGTGCGATGTTGGCAGCGTCCCTCGGGGGACGGGTGATTCGGCAGGACGCCCCATAGTAGTGATGATACCTGTAAGCCTCTGGAACGAGCTGCTGTAGAGGGTGAGAGCCCCGTAACAGGTCATCATCACAAAGAGCCACAGTGGTTGAGCCGACATGCATCACCTCGTGATGAGAGCCATGACCTCCACGGCTCCTCCGGGCCTGACTCCCTGCGGGCACAAGCGGTTATCTCCCACCTATCCATCACACTCAGCAAGGATCATATATGGGGCAACAGGGCGTCAGGCCTTCCGCGGATGCATGTCTCGTGAGACACGACGACGTGTCCGTGCCTCACGCGATGTGGCCCAACCTCCGTGACGAAGGGGCGTCCGGCATCGTATCTGTCGACTGGTTAGCATCGTGAGCCGTGTCCCGGCCTTAGCCGTGTGACAGCATAACGTATTTCAGCGTCGAGAACAACAAGAGAGTGCGTTCAGGCCCAGACTCCAGAGACGGGTATGGCTTCAGCTAACCGGCGTCGGGAAACATCTTTATTGTCGGTGGAGTGACAGACACAGATGATGAAGACGTTGCAAGGGATAGAAAGGTTAAGGAGTGGGTTCAATAGGTTTGAAGATCAACAGTTGAGAGCATTTAAAGTGATTAAAAGGTTGAACTTGGGAAAATATATGAAACGAGGGTGATAAAGCAGTTGTTGGAGAATACGTTGAATGTGGTAGATGTATTAAAGATGAAGGAAGACGGTGATGAACACGGGTTAAGGGATTGGTGTGTCGAAATGATTGACATGGTATAGGAAGACAGAGGAAAGAACATTAGTAGGTAGAAGCGTAGTTGTTAAATGGACCAAGATGTATTGGTATTGAATTAAGATGTAGAAGTTTCTAATATGTAGTCGTAAAAAAAGTGATGAATATGTTATGATGATTGAAGTGTCAGCATGTAGATGAGAACAGGGGAATGAATCCTGGTAGTTGTTATGTTGACGTACATATGGTAGAAAGAGTAGTATCACGCGCCATTACCCACAGCGACATGAGAGAAGCACTCGGCGAAGGGCCAAGACCCAGCTTGCCATCTTGCCCGTCTGAGCGAACGAATCACTTCTTGCAGTGTTTGCACGTGACGCCAATGACCTTGCCGTTCCACTGCATAAATACGGCGTCTGCCCGTCTTTAGTCCTTCAGTACATCTAAGATATAGTCACCCCACGGGCTCCCCTGAGACGCCTCCACGTAGATAGGATTCGGAGGCTGGGACTTATCGTTTGTCTGGATCAATCGAAAAATAGTGGGCCACGCCGCAGCAGCGTGGAAGAAACTCGGGAGCAATTGCCAGTGGACATATTGGTCCAACACCATCCCGCCGAGGAGTTCAATTTGCATCTTAGTAATGAGCTGCTCAACGACAAAGATTAGCAGGGGCCTGTAGCCTTCGGTGAACAGTCGAGCACTTACCTTATACCATCTTGAAGACCAGCGGAGTCTAATATCGGCGAGGTTCAGGTGCCAAACCCTTTCGGTTTGGCCCTAAGTGCGAAGGGTAAATTCACGCGGAGTAATGCCAGTATGGGTCCCTGGCACAAGGGCCTTGTTGCTCTGACTGATCAGGCCGTCATCGTCTTGGCTGACGTTAGACAGGGATGAAGCCATGGTGTTTGTTGTAGAGATGCAAAATTGAAGCGTGCCGAGCGATGGGAGAAGACAGTAGACTTGAAGTGTACCGAGTGGTGGGCGCAGACAGTGAAGGCTCTTGGTGGTGATTTGTGCGGATGTGTATGGAAATAGCAGAACAGGCGAAATGCCGAGTGCTACTATAGATAGCAACAGTGGTATGACGAACGGTTGATGTCAAACTCAAGCAGTCACATCAACGCCTCCTCCGCGATGAGTGCCCGGACTGGCCCGAACTGCCGAGGTGATAGCATCATGCATAGACTCCCGCAGATCAACCCCATCAGGCAAATCACTGGCGCCATCTGGAAGAGTCCCCGGATCAGATCAATCACTGGCGCTGTGTAGATCTGGCAAATCACTGGCCCCATCTCAAGGAGTACCCGGATCAGCCGGATCAAGATGAGGTAAATCACGAGACTTGTCGTTGATCGAGGGTGGACGACTTACCTATTACTCTCTCGCCTCCTCTTTCGTGGCCCTATTGACCCGTTCGTAGACTCAGAGATGGCTGCAGCACCGTAGTTTTCGCTTATATACCATCACGTACCTGTTCCAATTCGGTCTTAATGTACGCACCTCTTGCCTATCTCCAGTTCACCGAACCGTTCTCCCACTCTTAGTTTATACCGGCTAACTAGCACTCGAACAGATAAAATGGCTCCAACCCCGAAGGCCAATCCTACGACCCCCTCCAAGCCGCCTGAGACGCCTAAGGCGCAACCGAAAACCCCCAAAACGAAGACACCAATATTCAAGACCCTAAAGACACCGAAAACGCCAAAGCAAGACCCTGATCCGCTCAAGACGCCAAAGACGAAGACGAAGATGGAGCCAAAAACATCGAAGACAAAGACAAAAACACCGAGAAGATCTAAGCCAGAGCCGACGCCATTCGACCAGACAACCACTGATGATTTGCACTGCTTGCTGCAACGAATTCATGGTAACCCGTCGCCTACGGATTGGATGCCGCACGTACAGCCTCCCTTTATGATAGTCACCTTCAAAGATATCAATGCGGACGCGCTGTTCCGAGAAAGAGTTACAGCGCAAATGCATGCATGGTTGATCAAATGTTGCGCCCCCCACCAGGAATATCGAACGGGCGTTGGGAGACAGTCATTGTGTATGGCTTGATGAAAGCCCAACTCCGCTGCCTTTGAACAACTTTTTCAAGTCCAATGAGATGGATGCTGCTGTCAGTCTCTACACGGCTGACTTACCGAACATCTGCATTGAGCCCACTTTTGCCTGCCATATGAATGAAACACTGGATTACTTCTCACAACACCTAAGTGAGTCTATTGTGCACGCCGTGAAGAACAAAACGGTCAAGTTTCTTGTCTTCGGTGGAAACTGTACTTTTGAGAGCAAGGACATCTGCCACTTATACGTCATGATTGCCGACATTGATCAGCGGAAGGTGTATTTCATCGACTCTCTTGAATGTAGAGACATAGCCCACCGTACTGCCTTTGAGTGGCTCCAAGCTCGCTGGGAGACAGAGATTGCCGAAGGGCTAGGCGGTGTTCCAGCACCAACCTTCGCCGAACGGCTCACTATGATCCCCAACCATTCCAACATATAGTAGCGGCGAATTCTACGTAGAATTCACGTTTTTTTGTATGGGAAAAAGGAAAAGCGAGTCCGGAGATCGAGGTAGAATTCACGTTGTGCAGGGGGGTAGAATTCACGTTTTCTTTTTTTTTGCTCCGCGGCACGGCCACCCACGCAGTAGCGGTGAATTCTATGTAGAATTCACGTTATTTTTTTATGGAGAACGGAAAAAGTGGGTTCCATGTCAGAGGTAAAGCTGACCCAGAAGTAGATATGTGTAAGTCACGTTATTTCAATGTCAATAGCGATCAAGCTCGACAACATCGGGCAGAAGCGACGGCGCAAACTAATAAATGGCATGAACGATCAAGTCAGTCAGTGCATCACATTAGTGACTAAGCAAGAGTTTCAATGATGTAAGCGGCCAATCATTTGGGTAGGCTATTGACATACTTCCTGAATTACTGGTTCTCAGTTCAGTCTCTTTTACCTACATACACTGGGTACGGATAAGTGACGCGCGCGCGCGTTTTTAGATCGCGACTTTCTCACACTTTCAACTCGACCACCTCAACCACTCGTAACGATGCCACCTTCAACGCCAACGAGGCCTGCTAACAACAAACGGAAAGAATGGTCGCCGCATAAGAGGACCAGAATTGCGTTACTGTTTTTTTCTGGTGTTAAATCGGCGCAAATTGCAGCTTCTGAAGGGGTACCAAAAAATAGCGTGCGTGGCATTGCTAACAGGTATAGGGTACAGAAATCAGCCTGCAGTTCGCCGCGCACCGGCAGGCCACGAATCCTCACCGACCGCGATAAAAGACATATCAATAGGTGTATTGAGGCCGATCCTTTCATTTCGCCCAGATCTTTGGCCGAGCGCATTCGAGGCCATGTCACTGGTACAACCATCATGGTGTACCTGCGCGAGACAGGAATACACTACACTAAGGCACTACGCAGACCCAAATTGACCCCAGAGATCACTCAGAAGCGTCTCCAATTTGCTTATGCTCATATTGATAAGCCTATTGACTATTGGAAACGTTGAGTTTTTCAAGACGAGCCATCTATACAGCGTGGGCAAGGCGAACGTGGCAAGTGGGTGTTCTGCCGACGCGCAAGTTGACGCGTCTCCTTATGTATCACTCGATTCACTTACACGTATTTTAACAATGGTTTGTTTATAGTCCGAGCGATTACTACCGATTAATGTCCATCCAAAACCGAAGCCGACACGCCATGGACAAATGTTTATGGCGGCCTTTGGATGGAACAAACGTACGACGTTGCTGGCGCTGCATGGAGATCCAGAATCGGAGAGAGGTGGAGTTAACGGTGCGGTTATCCTCGAGGCATTGAAAGAGATACTACCTACGATATGCGAGCCTGGTTCCATATACGCGCAAGATAACGCTCCTACCCATACAACTCGTGTTGTTCAAGATTGGCTCCGGCCCTGGGCATTTGAAAACGGCATCACGATAGTGGACTTGCCACCATATTCGCCTGATCTCAACCCTATTGAGAATCTGTGGAAGGTACTAAAAGAACGAATCTGCGCAGCCAAACCAGGCCTCTCAACGATGCCTAAAAACGTCGGCGCTCTCCGTTTATTGAAAAGAACAGCGGTTACGATGTGGGAGCAGTTAGAAGACGACATGTTAAACCACCTTGTTGAAACGATGAACAACATGTTGCGAGCGGTAGTTAGGGCGGGTGGGTGGCACACTAAATACTAGAACTTCGTTTTTCCGCTCAGGCATCTTCTGCGCAGTCTCCCCGGCGACATTGTTTTCAATTCAGCAGTGATTTTTCTTTTAAAATATCCTTTAGAAGTTGAGTTTCGCGGCGTGGTCGCGGACACCTGGGTGGGGCCGAATTCGCGCTGCGCGTGTGACTTTTTCGTAGTGACTGTACATCACTGAATCATAGGTACGGAATATTTCATCATCTCCCACCAACACCTCCATAGTGGCCGCCGACGCATTGCGGAATGGCTTCGATTTATACTTTCGAGTTCATTCCCACATTATGAGTCATTATATGCACGACGTGCCATCATGCTGTCTTGAGCAAGAAAATAGCGGCTCATTTGAGGAATGCAGATCTTGCTCACATACCGCCCAAAGCTCGTAACGACATTGCGAGTGCGGTTCAGCAGATCCCCAATATAATGCATACCCAAGACAATTTGATAGACTATACATTGCCTTCGCCGGGTAATGTCTACCTTCCTCAACTTGTGCAACCTGACCATAATGGATTTGCATGTGACAAATGCTCATTTGTTGCCCGCTAACCTCAACGAATGCAGAAACATTGGCGGGAAGAGCATGGATGGCAGAACATGAATTAAGGAGGGCAGTCAAAATTTTCTCGAAATCAATAATCGTTACAGCCATGGCGCTGCAATGTGCCATGTCAACAACTCTTCCGTACACGCCGTGCCAGCGCATGGTTTGAGGTTTCTGTGGTGGACATGTATTACGGTCAGGTAGAAGGTTCTGACACCTTATATTGATGCTATGAACGAAGACTCTAAACTAAGGAAGAAAGATAGAGAAAGAGAACTAAATTTACATGAGTAAGAATGCTTTTTATACCCTGCGTACCCACGTTCTGTGGTGGGGGACGGCTTAGCTCCATGGTGGCGACGAGAAGGTCTGTGCTTGGAGACCACATGGTCCTAGCGTGAATCCGTGGATAAGCGAGCTTGTGGTAGGTGACGGCGAGCTCTGTTGTAGAGGCGAGCTCGTCATAGCTTCAGCCTTGTAAAAGGGAGCTCCGTAGATGATGATGATAAGCTCTTATGTTACGTATTGACAGGAGAGCTCGCGGAGGAGGACTGATGAGCTCTATGATGACAGTTACTACTTAGATCTTAGGCACAACTATCACAGTCCCCATCCTACACCTATTTTGGCGTAGCTTGCCAGCGGCGGTACTTACACAATTGAAAAGTTAAAGTACCGATTGTGACAAACGAGGCTATTCAATTCAATAACGAGTATAACCACCATCAACGTCAATTGCAGCCTGGCAGCGCACCGACATGCCTTCAACCAGCAATCACAACCACTCCTATGATACAGCTTCGTATGCCTCCGTAACCCATTCGCATAAACGATCGTGAGAACAGCTCGTGACATGCCCGTAGCATTCCTGTATATAATCCTTCATCCAAGCTCACACCGTCTTTATTGGATTCAGATCTGGGGAATAAGGAGGCCACCCTAACACGTCGATGTCTCGTTCCCCAAATTCAACCTCCGTTCCAACCGCAATATGCCCTGATGCGTTGTCTTGCATCAACAGCGATAAATCCCCCGATCCTCGAACAGTTTAAACCACCCTTCGATAATTGGAACGATATGTTCACAATACTTCGTCGAACTAATCGTTCCCCAATTTTTCTCCCAAAAAATGCCAGGACCTTTGCCCGATGCTTCGGAAAACCCGCACTAAAACATCCAACCACCGCGCCGTTGCAACTTCTCCTTGACGCAGTTATCCTCATACTCCTCCTCTTTCCGACACGTCACATACTGCTTCGTATACCACCCTCCCGTTATCCACGTCTCGTCCGTCCAAAATATAAGTGCCCATTGATCGAACGACCACGTAATGTGTTCTTGTGCCCACTGCCTTTATAGATCACGATTCGTAGCACCAAGAGGTAGCTTCCTCTGAATGATATATCATTGATACTCAAGTCGTAGCAACGCGTTCTGTACGGCCTTATAACCGTAAACACCACTCTTGAATTCATTTGCCACCTTCCTCCACGTCAAGAACCGATTCCTTCGGGAAGCCATCACGACCTCTACTAGTTCCGCTTCTTCCAACGCACCTGCTACTGGGGAGGGCCCTTTGCGTCTTCGAGGGCCCTGCGTAGCCGTTACAGCTTGACGCACCTGCTGGCGCGTGTAACCAGTGTTTTTTACGATTTGAGTGACTGAGTGTCATCCATCATTGAATAATACGCGTATGTGGCTTTGTTCGTCGTCGGTGAGGTGCGCGGTGCCCATTTTCGCACTTTCTATGATCGGTACTTCATGTGTGAATTTTTCCTTGTATTTGCTCCGTAAAGTGTGGCTACTAAGCGAATTGGACCCCGGTCCAGCGCATGAGTGTATGGACCCACAAGCGCTCTTTCGGGGGGTGACATTCGTATGCTTATTCCAATTGCGGGGATTATAAGCTTTTGTTTTGCGATTCACGGTAGCATTCATATTCTGAGTGAATGATTGTGCAACTTGCTCCATCTGAGGCCATGACCTCCACAACTCCTCTGGGTATGACTACATGTAGGCACAGGCAGTTATCTCTCGCCTTTTCTTCAGACTCGGCAAAAATCACATATGGGGCAACAGGGCGTCAGGCCTTCCGCGGATGCATGTCCTCTTGAGACATGATTTCGTGGCTGTGCTTCGCTCTTTAATGCTACGGAGTATGACCGTCTGGCATCGTGTCTGCCAATATACTCGCATCGTGAACCATGTCCAGGCCTTTAGCCGTGTGACACCATGTGACATCAATATATAAACTATCATACATATTTTAACATCATCTAATCAGCATCATATAGGTATGTATAAAACATTATATGAAATATCATAATCAGGTAATTATTTTATTAATGTATTTGTTTCATATATTTCGCTCTGAAAGCATTAGTTTTTTTAACTATATAATCAAACCATGTGTGTAGAATAATTTGGGATTAGCATATTTAAAATTCAACATCATTCATAAGACATATTGTTACCATATCTTCCCGCTCTTGAACCTCTCATGGCAAGGTGTTGTTAATAGTTCTCTCACATAGTAGTTGGAATGAAGTTTTTTAAGATATCCATCTCTTGTCTGCTTGAGAAATTCCTGTTTCCCTCAAAAAGGTCCCCATTTTCTGTTGCTTGACATGGTGGAAGATGAAACGTCGCTTGAATTCTGAATTGTTCTTCGGTCCACTTTTCAGACAACCATTCATGCATCAGCCGTTCTTCATCATCTTCATGAAATTTTATGAATGGCTTGCAGCGGGTTACAGCAATAAGGTTGTGTATGCTCATAGTGGCATAAATGAACTTGATTTGCTTTTCAATGGAGTATTCATGGGCTGTCGCTCTGATGATTTTGAATCTTCTCTTCACTGCGCTAAATGTTTGTTCCACTGTGATTCGTAATGAGCTGTGCCGTAGATTGAAAAGTTCCTCATTGTTTTGTGGCCTTTGATTTATCTGACCCCATTTGAGCAAATGATACTGCACATTCTTGTATGAAACCAGCGGACCATTGCCTTGACTGAAGCCAGCATCGGCCAACCAATATTTGCTCTCAGACGCCATAAATCCAACAGTTTCTGCAAAACCTAAAAGTCATGCATCATGGATGATCCTGGAAAACCTGCCAAAGCAAATGCAAATGTTCCATTGTGATTTGCAATAATCAATGAGTTGATTGCTGGATAGCCTTTACGGCAATAGTATGCCCTTGCGCTGGCGGCAGTGACGAATGCAGAAATCAAGGTACCATAGATAAAGGGCTCATTTATCCAGCACCTCTTCCTCACTATCCAGCACCTCAAAAGTGGGGCCGCGCCACCCGACGCCGGCTTCGGGTGAGTACCTGCCCAAGGGAAGTAGTTGGTTCAGAATTTTCGCAGACGCGCAAGACGTAAATTCCCTACCTGACTTGCCTGCGGCTACACAATTGTTACGAACCGCTAAATACGGTACTATCACATGCGGCTCAGGTGCGGGGAAGCACACATACGGAGGATCATTCGTTAGTTATTACTAGAGGGCTTCGAAGGTATGGCTCTACGTGGCGAATGCCAAGAGTCGCAAATCGCACTTGCGATTTGCGATCGGAATCGCAGAATCACCCAGCGACTCCGTGGCGAGCGCAGAAGCGCAGCTCGACCTTGCGACTCGGATCGTAGAATCGCAGAGCGATTCCGCGAGCATACATTCCTTTGAGGCACACGTCTGAGTGAGGGGAGGTCTATATAACGGTACGGTTATTCTCTGTATCTAGTCATTCCTTCACCTAGCAATCTAAGCATTCATCTAGTTCTTGAAATAACGCTTCATTCTCATACTATCTGAGTGAGGGAAATCCCTTAACGAGATATCTGTTTACGTTTACGTTATTGCTCGCGATAGTCGAAACCCACGGTTGAACCTACCTTTGGAACATAAACCACTCGCGATACTACGATCCCTATCCGTTAGGTATCGTCCCAGTATAGCTCGTTACAGTAATGCTCAGTTTACCGAGTTCTTGAAGGCATGGAATGCGCTTATCAAAGGCAATGATGCTGAAGACTTCCAACGTCAACTTCATTTGTTCAGTCGGCCAGGCAGATTTCCAGACCCAGCAGTGCGATACGCAATAAATACATGGATTAACCCGTGGAAACAGAAATTTGTCCGGTTTTATCTCAATCAGTATCGACACTATGGCTTCATCACAACATCAGTCGTCGAATCTCTACACTCAGCAATGAAACGGTGATTGTGTACTAGTACTGGAGATTTAACCATGGTTTTTCAACGTTTGTGCGTGTTTTGGGAGCATCAGAATGCTGGTATCACAGCATCTCAACTTGCCGGGAAAAACAGAGCCTTGGCTGTGACAATGCAGGTTCTGTATGCTCAGATCCGGAGCCATATAACACCCACAGCACTCAAGCTGATTTTCAAAGAACACTCGAAAATCACGACTTCTGTCAAGCCCATCGATGAATGCCGCCCATGCAGTATACGGACGTCATTCGGGCTACCGTGTGAGCATATCATCTGGGAGAAGCTGCGCAACAATGAATCGCTCGAGATGAGCCAGATTGACCAACATTGGCCCTGGGATAGAAACGTACAATCGGCAGCATCACCCATGCAAGCTATGCCGCTTGAACCACGGGTCATCCAGCCTAAAGGACGGCCTGTAGGATCGATTGCTGCAGATCGCTCGAAGAAAACGACGAGAGATGGCAGCTTGTTCGAGCATGTCGAAGCCATTGAAAGGTTGGAGGCTCGAGAGTCACGAGCTCCTCCGTCGACAATGCCCTCATTTTCTTCGCACACGATCACGAATACTACGACGTTCTGGCTAGATTACGTTGCTGTTCAAGACACCTACGAGGCAGGCACACAAATGCAGCGTTCGTATCAGCGTACGTTTCAACGTCTCGAGGACGTACTTGAGGTCGATCACGGTCCTACAATCCGTGAAAATGAAGTTAGTACAGACGAAGTCACCTCATTGGATGCTCGGGGAGGTGTGGACATTGAAAGCGCGTCGTCGCTAGAACCATATGGCCCTGGTAGCTTACAGGATGCGTTGGAATTCGAAGGTGATATTGACACTCGTGCGTTAGCAATTAAAGTGAGATGGGTAGACGAAATGCCAGTATAGGTAATGTGAATACGCGCAGATGCACTACGTAATCCACACACAGAATTACAGAATGCTATCTTCATACTACGATATATACATTGCAATTCTGTACGCCAATCTTGACCTCGTTCTTTGTCGCATCCTCAGTTGTGGTTTACGGCTCCCGAAGCCGGCGTCGGGCGGCGCGGCCCCGCTTTTGGGGTGCTGGATAGTGAGGAAGGGGTGCTGTATAAGTGAGCCCTAAATAAAACCAATACAGTCTTTGAAATATTGAAACTGCTTTGACGACAGACGAATTTGTGGTGCAATACCATGAATGTCATGTGGTATTGTGAATTTTTTTAACACAAGCGTCAGAATATTCAACGTCTCGTCGACCCGACTGCTGATTGTTTGTGTAAAATGGCGCTAAATAAACCGTGCCTGACGTTGAGTTTTGTTCTGTGCACAAATCTATAGAAATATCATCACCTTCTGGGAAACACTGATGAACCGACTGTTCCTAATCAAAGTGTTCTCCGTAAGCCAGATGGTCAATGCAATGAACGTTAATTTTGACACACGGAAGGCATTCTTGAAGTCTGCATCTCCATAGTCATGAAGAAACCTGTGTGTTACACGCTCTCCTTCTGTACAGTCCATTGGATGTAGCGTGATTTGTGAGATATCGTACAGTTCTAATTGATGAACTTCATGCGGAAGTGTCTCATCCGTCATGCATTCAATGACACATGACGCCAAGTCAGTGAAGAACTGACTATTGTCTATGAGCATTGTTGTCATGAAGTCGATATAAGCCGTGAAAATAGAATAGAGATCCATGATTCATGGCCCTTGCAATGTTGGTAGCAAAATTGAGGCGGAAGTGATGTTGGCGATGAATGCAAGGCGACAGCAATGTTTGCGATGAGAGGGTAGTAACACCAAGTCATTCAATAATAACAAATAACGGTGACTGCGACCGGTAATTAAAATATCAAAAAAACTTACTCTAATTCTGGTAATTTTTAATATAATATATGTAAAATCTAATTTCACATATATTTTACTCATAATACCCAGAATAAAGAAGAGTTGATGGAGGAGAAAAAAAATTTTTAGAAGGAGGGCAGTCTGAGCCCTTTATAAATTTGTAATGCGGCAGGTACGTACCTCCCCTCACCGCCCGGCAAATGCAGCCTACCAACCTACATTACGTAGATACATTAGCTGGGTACCTCCCGCCTTGGCATATAACTTGGTACATAGATACGTACAGATACGTTCTTTTTAGACCCAAAACACTAGTAAGCAGGCTAGCCTGAAAATGGCATAGCGACTTCCCAATATCTACCCAAGTCGTGATTCGGCTGACCTCAGTTTTCTTATCAAACATGCCTTAAGTGTGGTGAGCTTCTTATCATCTTGAGTTGTAAATTAGGAAACAAATATGTTATTTCTTGTGAAGTACATAATTATTGTAAGTTAAATTTTCTGCTGCAAATCAGAACACCGTAAAGCATCTTGAATATCTCTTCCAATCTCTATCAGCATCGCCATTAATTCAGACCGCTTATCTGTGTACTTGGGTACTGTAATGGGACAGGTATACAGGAGGGGTAGAGACGCCGTCCGAACTGCACTGGAACACTTCATAGGTTGTTGATCAACTGCGCCGTGGCACCGTCTGGACATGGATGCCTGCAGTCAAGAAGAATCATAGGACAAGGCGACCAATCTCTAACCAGGCTGCGCCTGGAAAAGTCGAGTACAGTGCCCCTCCGGCAGTCAGGCGCCAGGCGCACTCTGCATGACGACTCCGGAGCTAAGCAGGCCAGCTGAGCAGACGGCGACTGGACGTGCTACTAGGCTATGTCGGCCAGGCAACGGTAGCGCGCACACCAGTCGCCAGGAGGTTGGCGACCACAAAAGCAGTTCGGCTGTGGCCGGACTGCCAGGTAGATTGTGTTCATTTCCCTAAGCGATAGTCTTGCAATGGAACCAAGTCCTTGCTCGCATCGCCTCATGCCAACCGACCCCTAACCCCTAACAGGTACGAGGTAAGAATACTTTGTCTACGTAGGCACACCTTCACCAACTTTTAAACTAGCTTGACGTATCAATTTGATTTATCATAGCGACTTGAACAATGTGACTTTTTTTAGGCTCTCACCAAGTAGCAAACATAGAAAAGCGGGTCCAGAGGCAGAGATAGAATTCACATAGGAAAGGGGGGGTGGTAGAATTCACGTTGTTTCTACGTAGAAACTCTGGCGCGAGTAGGCTAACGTAGTGATGGTAAAACACGGTGTTTTTCAGAAAATCACTGGTTTAAAATATTAGCCCCCAGAAAACAAGTTTCAAACGCTAGAATCGCGCTGACGACGCACACACCGCAGTGAAAATATAAGTTTTTAATAGAAAATTCAGGTTGTTTTCATGTCGCAATTCCAGGAATACAGCTGTGGCAGATTGTTTAATAATATTCATCGTGTTGTGAGCTTCACTACCATTTTACTGCGTATTATTCCGTCACGGTTATCATGAAACCTGCAATGTCTTGACAGCTAGATACTGTAACCTACCTTCAATTCACTCGGAATGTCGCAAATCCTGGAAAATAATGCTGATGACACTGCAATGGCGCCGTAATTGGACAACAGTCAATAATGAAGTGTTACTTGTCAATGTGTTCTCAATATCAATGCTTCGCCGATGCAGCAACGCAACGTCAACAAGAATCGGTCTGCAGTCAAACTTTAAGAGCA
The DNA here is from genome assembly GCA_028637685.1 of Xylariaceae sp. X3-2. Lineage (NCBI taxonomy): Eukaryota > Fungi > Ascomycota > Sordariomycetes > Xylariales > Xylariaceae > Xylariaceae sp. X3-2. Next base: position 71,459 of record JAJFDI010000113.1, read on the forward strand.
ATGACATAGCGGCACCTCTCTACAAGATAAAAAACAATCATCCCCATAGCGTTTACTCACGCAATCATCATGGAGGGGCATTTGTTTAGCACACTGGGATCGAAATCATTCAAATACGCATTTCAATTGCTTACTGCAAGCTATAACCAGCAAAGCAGCACGCTATACAGTCAACATTTCTATATCAGTTGTATACTGAGTACACCAGCAAGGTTCGTAATGAAATTGAGCCATCGCAAGAAATCGTGATTATTTTCGGCGCGTGCGATGATGACAACAGCAATAAGGTAGTCAACATCTCTTATCAATGCCGATCGTGCTTCTTTTTCTTGACCAAACGTGAATCTTGAACTTTTACAATGAAAAGCAGTGAATCATGTCACACTGTTGAGGCTAATTATGGAAGACATTGATGGAGGAATACAGTCTCTTCACAAGATTCGTGCGCTTTACACGCACACATGGTTCAATATGAAATTAACATAACATTTTCTCCTTCACTTGGCGGAGTTCTCACACTGCTGGGGAGTACTATGTGACTCTCATAGTATACAACTCTTTGTTCAAGATGTTCTGTGTCTACAGTCCTAGAAAGTGACAATGAAGCAAGCAACTGTGTTGATTACCGCATTTATAACCTCTAAGCTTCAATATGCGCGTTTCATGATTGTCAGCGCGAAGTATATCACGTAAAGACAGAGTCACTAATATTAGCTGTTATAACATGTTGGAGAACTCAGTACCGTTGCTGCTGTTCAGTATATGAAAATAGAGAGGCTTTGATTAATGTCACCGTCTCAGATCAGTTTGGCAGGCCATATTGGAAGCTAATTCAAAGGAAAACAAGCACTTACAATCCATTATTAGTACCGTCAATGACACATCATTGTGGTCCAGATTGAATCTTCTGCTATCATCCTAGAGCGGGTTCCCCAAGCTTTTGTCTCCTCAGAGCCCAATAGTTCCAATTTTGACATCTGTACAGCCTGGACCCAGTTGCATGAGCAGCCACTGCGCTTCAATGAGGTTGAATTCATGGTGTTGTTTCAATTAATTGAAACCAGGCAGAATGAGCATACCACCACAATAAATTTGAACAGGTAACAGAATGGCTTCAGCGGGACGCCCCGCCTGAATATCCACAGAGTGTGGTGAATGAATTTCATCTATTCAGAAGCTTGCAACGCCCCTACAATATAGGTGTTCTTCAGGCATTGAAGAATCTCATAGAGCTGTGGGCTAGACAGAAAACTATAAAATAACCACTGGCAGACATGGCCCTAAGATTGTTCAACACAATTGCAACTTCTGTCTCATCTGAACTTGTCTTTTCAGCTATGAGACATATCGTAACTGATAAACGGAACCGAATGGAGCCAGAAGTTGTGAATCAATTAATTTGCATGTACATGAACTACTGAACAATTCATGATATGGAAATGAGGACGATGGACTCATTCTATGAAGGGAAGCGACAACAACTTGAAGATCGCATATTAGAACAAATGGGTGAAGAATAACGGGAAGAAATCGTCGGACACAAGTGATATGATGGCGGGCAATCAGTGAGTGACAATTGGCGAGCGATCATGGAGTGACAATTGGCGGGCGATGAGGGATGAGTGTGCGTCATATTACGAGGGAAGAGGAGAAGGAGAAATAGGTGACTGAGAGAGATTGTCGGAACGGGCCATATGGGGCAGGCAATAGGCGATGCGCCACGAGTGTGTGTCGTATTGCGAGAGAAGATGAGAAGTTGAAGAATCAGAACGGGCAATCGATGAGAGTGTGTTATATGGCGAGAAGAGACGCGGAGAAGAATTGTGCAGAAGAGTAGGTAGGAAGAGTGTATTGTATTAGAAGAAAAGATGGTAAATGAGAGGAATTGTCAGACAGAAGAGTGACGAGTATGCCTCGAATTAGGAGAAGATCGTTGAGAAGAATTCTTGAGTGAAAGAGCGACAAGTGTGCATCGAATTACGGATTAGTGTTTTTTGGAAAAAATACAGTTTAAAACACGTTGAAAACGTGTGCTATCTGTTTCCGTTTGAAACATGTTCCAACACTAGGCTAACGACCATTGTCACGGGCGAGAAAAAAACGAACGCTGAGGCAGGGCTCAACCGTGTAGTATATTACGGTAAGGATAATAAAGTTAAGAAAGGAAAGAAACAGAGGGAGAGAACGGCAGAGGAGCGGGAGATATACACATGAATGGGGTGTGTGTGGATCACCCAGTGTCTGGTCACAGTGCGTGTGCACTGCCCTGTTCTTGGCGGAAGGTTCTGGAGGCCAGATGGACCGTTGCATGAGTTAAAGGCAACGTTACATGAAGTGGTACGCAATACATGAATACCTCTTCCTACAGACATACCTTTGCATCTAAGGGGTAAGGTAAACCGGGGTGTCACGGGCCCTGTACTCACGGGCCGGCTAAATTTTTCAATCACCTGCGCACCTTCATCTCCGTCAATTGCGTCGTTCTACCTGCCAACTACTTGTACAGATGCCCTATTTTTTATGTCCGCCTCCACTAGGCTTTACTGATGCCGGTTTCTCTGTTTGTACAAGTTCAGCGCTGGGAATACATGGTTTATCTAGCACATTACAGTCCCGCGCTTCGTCTTCAAATACCACCCTATTCCGCGACTTCCGCTTAGCCCTGCGCACATCAGATATAATGGTAAACCGTTGCCTAGGAGCTATTTTGACCTTTTGGCGTACTTGAGTCCTAGTTTTAGTGTTCTTAGCCTGCAGATATTCAATCTGCGCTTCAAGTGTTGCAATTTTCCCAGACAAATCGTCGATTGCCCTAGAAGCCTTGCGCGTGAGCAGACGTTGAGATGCATTATTCAGCGCAGAAATGCTGCTGGCGAGCTTCCGACTGTTATTTTACAATGCCTGACCTGAATGCGGCGTCGATATAGTGAGAACTACCATGTCAGCGATGAAATCTGGCGTAGGCTCCCGTACGGTAAGCTCTGACTCTGCTGGCCGACTCCTGGTCACACCTACATCCTCCAACATGACGAATTTAGACGATAAAGCTTTTGAACGATCCCGGGGGTGTATTCCAGCAGTCTTCCAGGCATTTTTGATGGTTCGTGCTATTAACACTTCCTGGCGGGCTGTATGATAGACCCGTGACATGTCTTACTTTGTGGGGGCAGTCCAAGTGTTGCAGTGGCGCATGCCCGCAAGGCACCACCCAGTTTTTTTTAAGTGCAGCGAACACTCCAACGTGCAACGCCTGGATTATATGACTGCAATGCGGTTCATAAAAAACGAGCCATATCTTATTCGTCATACACAGCCATAAAAAGTCGTCGTTTGTATGAGATTCGTGCCCATCACATATCAAAATGACTCATATATTGCCATGTTAAGACCAAATATGGGGTATAAAGACGTCAGAGAGCCAATCCATCACTAGTGAATTGCACGTTCATTCTTTAGGCGACGCCTTGAACCGCCAAGTAGACCAAAGCTCAAGTTCGTTGTCTAGAAACCACTGACTTTGTACATTGATTCCATTGAATATCAAGAGCAGAAGCAATGCAACACCGTCACCACTAATACACTCCATTGCAGTTATTCACTCTCCTTTTTCACCATCTTTTTTGAGTGCAGTGTTGGTAGCAGCGTCGGCAACAACCCAGAGGTCCAGTCCTACCCCTTGCTCAACACCCATTTGATCGGTATTGCAGAATCGCGCAGGTGGTATATTTTTTATCTCAGGTACGTCAAGTCGATCGAAGAATATGTTGATGTTGACGGCTGTAGCTCCGTTTAGACGGCTATAATTGATAATTTTACTGCGTGCTACCTTCACAATCTCGTTCCTAGCTAAAAACCGTGTATGCCACTCCCTGCCGAGTGTGTAGGAGGTACCGGAAGCGTTTATTAGGCGCTTCGCCATATGCCTAAACTTCAATAGTGCAGGTGCGAAGCCGAGCCGAGCCTGTCCGACTGCCCATTTCGCTAATTGAGCTTGCAGTTGAGGAGATAAGGCCTGTAGATCCTTATTGATCTCGCTACGGGTTGGAATACCCTGTAATCGGCGTTGTAGGTAGGATCTAAGGATAGTCCATAGATGGGCCGCTTGTCGCACTGACATTCCTTGCTGTATGTCGCGTAGCCCGGCTTGCGCTCGCAGTTCCTTTGAATGCAACACCGTATTAAAAAAGCAGACTTGAAGAGGAGTAAAACGAGCAAGAAGTTGACGATTTTATAGTTAGTGGTGATGTTAGAAGTGAAGTGAATACGATTAGGGGCTGGTAGAAAGAGCGGTCTCGCAAGGTGGCCCGTGGCAGGAGGGCCCGTGACACCCCGGCTTACCTTATGTGAGGGCCAGCACGCAGAGCCCGTGAACCACGAACCAGCACCGCGTACGGCCTCACCATCGCGAGCCTCGCCGCCGCTCTCCGACTGTTCCCCTGGGGGCTAACTGGCACACGGATCGCACGGCGAGACAAGGCAATGCAGTTTGCCACCCTGAAGGGCAAAAACCTGACACCTGCCGTTTGTCTCATAAGCAAACACGGCAAGAGGTCTCGGAAGCTGCCCGGAGCGCAAGGGCGCTATCCGACGAGTCCTCCCTTGCGTGGGCAAGGAAGGGAGAACGGGAGGAGGACAGGATCCCCGAAGTGCCAAAGGCCTTCTCTGTATATAGCGCGGGCCCAGCCGGCCTCTTCCGTAGCTTTCCTTTTCCTCTCATCATGCTTTCGTTTCTCGTACATAGAGGAATATACTGTAGCCGGCTTGCCCCTACAATCTGTCCCTCCTTGCCGTGACACCTTTTGCGCTGACGGGGCAATGCATTTCCGCCGGTGCGCACGTGTGCCGTGACAGCTAGGCTGTCACAACCATACAATTGGGTACGTACCAGTACGTACCCTCGCGCCTTGGCCGCCGGTCATCAGAGCTATCTGCTATACTATAGTTTTGCCATACAGTCCGTACATACTCAGGCTATTTACCATGCAAATACAGTCAGTGCAGAAAAGTGACGAGTTTTCGCCGCCACCGAGCCCCGCCAACCTCGATGTGATGGTTGTGCCCAAGATCCAAGCAGTAACTGTCATCACGGAGCTCGTCAGTACTTCAACGTGAGCTCTTTTGTCAGTACATGACATAGGAGCTTGCCATCATCATTCACGGAGCTCCCTTCTACAAGGCTGAAGCTATGACCAGCTCGCATCTACAACAGAGCTCGCCTTCACCCACCATGAGCTCGCTTATATACGGATTCACGCTAGGACCAAGTGGTCCCCAAGCACAAACTTTGTCGTTGTCCACCATGGAGATAAGCCGTCCCCCACCACAGAACGTGGGGACGTAGGGTATAAGAAGGATTCCTACTCATGTAATTTTAGTTCTCTTTCTTTCTTTCTTCCCTAGTTTAGAGTGTTAGTTCATATCATCAATTCCAGGTGTCAGAACCTGCTACCTGATCGTAACACCCGACACCAACTTTCTGACCTCCGAACTTCATTGCCGCATAGCACGTTCAAAACTTAGTAAACAAACATCCAAATGGCTTATATTGAGCGTCGCAACGTCGCCATTCAAACGAGGCGATTAACGCTAATTGTCTAGTGTTTTATATACCATCCGCGCGCCTGAATAACCGCCGCTAATCAATGATTCATCGTTTCTACCTCGTGGTTCAACAAGCTAACTTCCAACGACTCCCACATCTCGACCGATGTCCGCCGCAGAATTCCAAGTGAAGAATTGTTTTTTGGCATCTTTGATAGGGCCGGTCTAAGTTCGCAGATTCGTTTCTTCACGATCTTTCACAGATTCTCCACAGGGTTTAGGTCCCGGGAATCAGAAGGCCAGTCCACGATAGTAACCCCGTGTTCAGCTGCCCACGACCCCAACCACTGTTGTACAATACGAGAATCATGTGTCGAAGCGTTTTCTTGTGGGCATATAGATCCAGGCTCGCATAGCGTAAGAAGTAACTCTTGTAACACATCGAGAATAATCGCATCGGTGATGCCGCCGCGTGGTGAATCAGGGTCGCCATGGAGATCCAACAGCGCAGTGCGTTTACTCCCCCCAAACGCGCCCATAAACATTTGTCCGTGTCATGTAGGCTTCACTCAAGGTTAAACGTTACGAGGCAACAGTTTTTGGGCATATATAAACGTTATGTGTTGAAATATGTATAAGTGAAGTTGTGTTATAGATCGGACATTCTGCTTACTCGACGACAAAACACCCACTTCACTCGTTCACCCTGACCACGTTGCACAGTGGACTCATCTTGGAACACCCACTTCTTTCAATATGCAATTGGCTGATTGAGGTGTTCTATGGCAAATTTCAGCCTCTGTAGGGCATTATCTTCTGTCCGTTTGGGTCCGCGAAGTGCACGGGTGTGCTGTATGCCTGCATCCCCCAGATACACCTGAATTGTAGCGTGGCTGACGTGACCACCAATTTTCTCTGGTAGTGTCCTAGGAGACACAAAAGGGTCGACTTCAATATACCTATTAATATGTCTTTTGTCGCTTTCTAACAGGATTCGTGGTCGGCCAGCACGCAGCCAACTTGTCCCAGATTTTTGGACTCTATAGCAACCGGCGATGCCGCGCACACTTCCGAGAGGTATACCTTCTGTTGCCGCGATATCCTTGTGTTTAACGACCGAAAATAGCAGCGTCGCAATTCTAGTCCTTTTATGAGGAGAATACTTCATCCGCGTCTTTTCTGTACGTGTGGGCGTGGTGGGAGTCATTTTTGAAAGGTGAGGGTGGTGGGCGCTAAACACGAAAAAACGCGGGTCCGCGATAAATGACTCATCACTTTTATACGCCCACTGTACGTATCGTAGCTATCTGCCATGCAGTCAGTATGCCAATAATGCGTGTCGTCTAACGACCATACACTTTGGTACGTACTGGTACATATTCTCGTGCTCTGGCTGCCGGCCGCTGGGGCCCCTACCTGCCTACTCTTATCTGCCATACAGTCAGTACGTATCCGGGCTATCTACCATACAAATACGTACCATCTATTAGCTATCTGCCATACAGTTGCTCTGCTGATTAGGTGACTATCTGCATGCAGTCTATACCTACGTACTGGAGCTATCTAGCATACAACAACGTACCGCAGCTATCTACCATATCTAATTGATTGATTATTACCATACCTGCTGTGTACTTAGGTACTAGGTCGTAGCGAGAAAAAAATGTACTAAAATTGCCTGACCACATGGAGCTACCCCAGACCCCACTTCAGCATCATTTTTCCCAACCTCACATCTCAAGTCAAGACATTATCAAGCCTAATCGAAACTCACCATATGCCGTCCACGCAACAAAAGACCTGGGCCCACCAAATGTATTCATTGCAACAAATGAATTGTGGACATGTACCAGCTCATGAAACGGCACCCTGACATCAACTCTCGGAAATGCGAGACCTGCGGCAAAGTCATAACTGAGAATCAAGCGAGATACAAACGATAACACCTGTGAACCTACAAAAAAGAGTGTACTTTGTGTGGTTTTTGAATTTCCGGGAGTGTGCTTGGCGACCATTTGGACACCAAATTCCACCGACAAATCCCTGAAGGCAAGTACTTGCACGCAGCCGTCAGTTCCATATCACGCAGCTCCGTTACACCTTCGTTATCATCTCATCACGTGTCTAACAATATCATCAGGAGTTTATTAACATGTTTGAAGGGGATTCCATTAATCTGTTGCCTGATTACATTTCTAAGATTCAGAAATGGGGTGGTATTCAGAATATGAACTCCTAACACTGGCAGCTGTATGATTCCATGAATCTACAAGCCCATAGTTTGATTTTTGATATAGATCGTTGGCTGGTTAAATCATATGATGAGGTGTTTCTGGCTGATATTTTGAGAAGATCCAATAAAGAAATCAACTCAATTTATCAACAGGGGAAGCCACACCAGCCATTATATGTTGTGATTCAACAAGTTACTCAACAACACACGATGTCCAGCAAGAATCTGTGCTATATGCCGTGAATTTGAGGGCTTCTGCAAGGAATGTGGCTATCAAACTGCTAGGCAACCTGAAGTATATCAAGATTTGGGAGCAGAGATTAGAGGTATTCACAAACATTACTCCCAAGTTCACTAATGTGGACCTTCATGTTGGTAAGGTTCCCTTCATTTTCATGTTTTCTGTGCTTCTAACATGGAAATTACATATCACAGCAGCCATGAGCTCACAATATTGGCCTTGGGTTGTGTAAAACTCCGAGCTATTTACCCGTTAACTCTTGAAAACTTGGCTATTCTGTCACTGCATCACAAGTCAGACAACACGTTTGTGGGGGTTTGTGGGCAGCTATCTGGAGGTGACATCTTCATTCAGACTCCTGATGAGGCCATCCATCTAACCCCTGCATGTATACGTAGTATAGTGGCCATTAGAGGGGGTTTGATCCCTGGGCTCAACTTTACCTCAACGGAATCTCTTGAGCTAGCCAACCAGATATGATATTTAGGTTGGGAAAAGAGTGAGAATGAGGACAGCTCTTATGACATTTTTCTGAAAGCTATAGAGATGATTATGACAGGGGAAGATGATACCCTGAAGAGAAGAGCTCAAGAGTTGATGTGTAACAGGTATAACACTATGATGGCACGGGATGGCAAGGCTGTGAGGAAGATTTTGAAGAGCTGGGCAAAGAAATGTGTTGAATGTGGAAAGGAGTGGACAAGGCATTGAGATATAAAAATGTAGAAAATAGTTGTAGTGTTATAGATTATGATTACCCCTATTCTGCAGTCCTGCGATCAGAGCGTGAGACAGCCTACCTGGGAGACGGCTCTACCTGTATTCTACGGTCATGCGATCAAAGTGTGGGACGGCCTACCAGGGAGACCACAGCCTATTTCAGAGACATATGAAATGAAAAACTTACATGATGCTTTTCATACAAAAGTGCTGGCACCTGGGCCCAGCAACCAGTCTCGTCGTCATGTAAGTGCACCGACAGCTGCTCCGTCAACTAGGGGTGCCGGCAATCAGTCTTGTCATTATGTAAGTGTGCTGGCATATATAAAACCAGTTAATAAAGATATATAATCATATATATAATATCACATGAAGAGAAATGGAGATATCATTCATTCATGAATCCACTAATGGAGATCTTTGTATATCATACATCAATAATGACCCCATCCCCACATGCCATCTTCAACCAATATCTACTCCTTCTCTCGAGATACACTTGCCCTCCAAGCATCAAAGTCCACTTGTCCCACATCTGTAGCAAGTTTTTGAAGACGTTGAATGTATCATTGGACAAACTGAGGCCCTTCAACTGCCCCCACATGGGTATGAACTGCTCTCTTAAGATTATAAAAAGCCTCTAAAACGGTTTCTGTGACCTTTCGAGCCTGAACTCTTTGTAGAGCTGGCTGCCGTTCATTGTATGCTGTTTCTGGGAGTGGTTCTGGATTAATATCAGCCCTTCTGATGGCATATGACTCAAATTTCAGCTTTGAAATCATTACTCCATATCGGCAGCTGTGAGAGTCTGTCCACCATTCACAGAGTGGTGATGGAAGAAGTGCGGGCAAGGCAGCTGCCATTTTCGATAGAAATGACCGTCACATTGAGCTCTCTCTTATTTAAAGTCTCCCTATCATAATTAAGGCCCTCCTCCTCATCAGGATACGTCATGCCATTAAATAGATATGTAAGAGGTATCTGGTCATCACTAGCTATGGTTTGACCATGCTTAATCTCAGGAGCTAGCAATGCCTGAACAGGATAAAGGAATTCTCGGAGCTTAGAAATCAAAAAAGATTCTCGAGGGCCCAGGCATTGATGAAGTTATCTAGATGATAGGGTAGAGATATATGTTAAGGCGGGAAGAATGGTTTAGCTTGAAATGCGAATAATCAGTCGAGTACCTTATTCTGATTGGGTAACCCCTTGAGTTCATTTAGTTGCCATTGACATGCGCTATTTTCATGAACCCATATATAGCGGAAGCACGGGCCTGGTATTGTGTATTGATAAAGTAAGTGTTGAGGAATCATGACATGATCCAATATTTAACGTTTTGAATTTCTGAAAAGAGCTGACGCCAGACTTGAGTTCCAGTCTGCTCGTTGTCTTGTTGTGACTGTGAGAAAGCTTCGATGAGTATAGTGATGAACAAAAGAAAGGTCATAGATGGGGTAGTGGGTTCAGTAACTGATTCGGATAGAGCCTAACACATAGGCCGTCCCGAATCTAGGTAGTGTTGGGTTTCATTTGGTGAGGGGGCCGACCCGTGAGAAGATGGCAGGGGTAGTGTTGAGGTTACCCATATCGGGTACTGTTGGCTTTTGTATGATTGGTCGGTGGCCAGGTGTGTAGGCTGACAACGGGCTCCCCCTTTGACACGTTAAGTCGGGAACTGCATAATGCTGTATTTATTAGTACGTAAACACCTACAATAGAGACTCTTTTTTCTTTTTTCCGCTACAGTCCGTTTCTCTGTTTATTTCCCATTTTCTTTCAACCCACCACTACCCAAAACTACCCTACTCAACCGGAGCCTAGACGTCAACATTACGTAGAACCACCACTTCCGTTTACTAGTCATCACTCACACGATTCACTAATTACTGCTGACTGGAGTTTCCTTTTTCTATCTTGATTCCGATGGATCCCATCTACCCGTTCCACTACCTACCTTCTTTTCGTGTTGCAGTTTGTACGAAATGTCGACATGCTGTCCTAGCAAATGAGGTATTTGCCCATCTACGCGATAAGACTGAGCATTGCGATTTGCTCGCGCGCGACCGTCATCCCATCGTCCATGCCGTACAACAGCTTCTGAACGTGCTCCGCAGCCAAGATGACCTGCTCGACTATGCCCTTCCTGTCCGCAGCGCACCGTTAGCCATCTTGGGACCGCCAATGTTGGATGGCTTCGCCTGCCGCAAGTGTTCATTCGTGACCCGCGCCAATGTGGACCTCATCATTAGACACTGCCGTCATACGCATGGCTTCAATAATGCCAGTACCCCAGGCCTTGCCAAGAGCCGGGCAGAGAAGAAAGCTGAACAGGACAAGTGGTGGCGTGCCGGGGTAGCGTGCCAGCAGTTGTTCCGCAGTCGCCGAGCCAGTGGATGGTTTGAGGTTGTATGCACCAACGGCAATGGGAGAGAGTCTGAATACCCGATGACCTGCGACAGCGCTGTCGAGTTCCGTTTGTTAGCCCCTTTACGCAACACCACTACCTTGAACACTACTCCATTACTCACTACGAATGCAACACCCCATGTGTCCGAGACGAAGCCTCATCTTCGAGAGATTACATCACGCCTGCACGCCGCCACTCAGAACATTGACTTACGTGGTGGTTGCCCTTTACCTGATGGCCACTTGGAGTTCAACCCATTTCTCGAACGCGCGGGCTGGGCCCGGCACTTCCATGACTACAATACGGAGATTGATAGGCTCCGCCTCTGGAGTGCGGCCGCCTACCCTGGCAAAGGCGTGGAGGGGTTGCCGAACGAGGCTGACGAAGAGCAAAAGGCTCTGCCGATTCTCAACATGGTCTTTGATAGCGTACACCGAGTAGTTCATGGGGCCTACGACATGGCCAACTCACTGGAGCCAGGTACAGCAGTTTTATTTGAGCTCGCGCGCGACGAGCCGACCACGCATAGGCCTGTCAAACCGTGGGAGCCCCGGATGCAAAAGGCCTCCCTTCACCGTTATGCCAATGCTATGGCGCGCGTGGTGCTGTACATCTGGCGCATAATGGACCGATTTGAGGATGGTATGGCGCCGTTCGAGCTGACTGAGCCCCAGGAGGAGGCCTTAGGTGCATTAGAAGATATCATCAGCGATTGGGAGCACCAGAATATGCAGAACACTTCGTATTATGAGTCGTTGTTGGACATCGCAATGCTGCCCTTCCTTATCACGCTCATCGATCAACAAATGGCGATCAGGCCATACGAAAGCGTGCTGCTTAGCGGGCTAGCGGCCATGGCAATACAGGAAGATGGAAGCTGGGCAGAAGCCAAGCACTACACCAGCACTCTGTCAGGTATCATTAAGATAGCCCGGTACTTGGTTCTAGCTCAAGCAATGAGTCAGATGGAGGGTGAGGTGCGGGCTCTGATGGAGAATGACAGCAAATGTGAAGAAGAAGCCCGTCGTCAGACGCCAGCCTTACTGCCCCGAGTGCATGGCATGGTGTCGAGATTCCTCGTCTCGCAATCGAGCAACAACGGCGATACACCTATCGGCTGGATTCGGAGCCTGCGTGCATACGCCATGGCCATGACCCGCGACGAGGCCGAGCAGGGCACGATTGAGTGGAATGGCGAAGAGCTGACACGAAACACAGTCCGCTTCACTATGGCTGGTCTGCAGAATGCGCTAGCTCAGCTGGTCGCCGAGGCAAAGACGATCTTGGGCCAGCAGTTGCTATTTTTCCCATCATACGAGGAAGATGGCGACTGGCACACACACTTCCCAGTCATTGACTGGTTGAAGCTGGAAGATAACGCCGGCAACTCGACTGTGGGCTTTTCTTTTCTCTTAGACACGCGCAATCCCCTCATAATTGACAACACGGCTGGGTCTCAATGGCTGATGGAACGAGCACTGACTGACGAGGTGCTTTATAAACGCTGGTTTGCGAGTGATGGCTCTCATATGACAGCGGATAATATGCACCACTTGTTCCGTCCTAGCACAGTGAAGCAGTATGAGAGCGCATTATAAAACTTCCGTGAGCGACTCATGGTGCTCATGCACATCACCGGCGGCCAGCCTGGGCGCACGTCTGAGGTGCTTAGCGTGCGAATGTGGAACACAATTGCAGGCGGGCTGCGCAACGTCTTCATTCAAAACGGGCTTGTATGCACTGTGACACGCTATCACAAATGCTTCAGCCGTCAGCAAAAGGCCAAGGTGATCTACCGCTACCTGCCAACTGAGGTGGGCGAGCTGCTTGTGTGGTACTTATGGATAGTGCTTCCGTTCTGGCAGATAGTGCAGGCCGGGCTGCAGCATGTAGAGCGGCCCAGCCCGTATCTGTGGGCACGTAATGTCGTTGCATGCCCATTGCAAGTAGGTAACTGCCGTACATTGGAAAAGCGCTGTGAGAAAGATGCTGAGCATGCGATGGCGAAGCGGAGGGCACGCACAAAGCGTCGTCAGCTCGCCATACGACAGCGGTTTCTACCATCGGCCGCCCACATTACTAAGCTCTGTGCTGCTGATGAAGACGACAACGCATCAGCACTCATGTCTCATAACGAACAGTCGTTGCTAGCAGTCAATAACAATAGCGATGACGGCGAATGCTCGGACACTGAGTACATTTTTCAGGATGACGATGACGACGACGACAATGTGGGGATCTGCAGTCAGGGGCACGAGACATGGACAGGTGACCAGATGCGGCGTATGATGGTGAGGCATACAGCCCGGTTGCTAGGCTGTGGTATCAACATCAGCGCGTGGCGTCACATAGCCATAGCTATCTCACGCCGGTACATGCCAGGAAACATTTTCACCGAGGAGTCGGCGGGCTCAGGTGATGCTGAGGATGACATTGTTGATCTCCAGGCTGCGCATTCCAGTACAGTGGCACAGATGGTGTACGGTCGTGAGTTGCAGCAGCCTATGTTTAGCTCACTCCGGCAGCAGGATCAGTTCCGCCAAATCAGCCTTTATTGGCACAGGATCTTAGGCATGGGCGTGATACAAGGTGTAGCGGCGCACAGCAAGAAAAGAGTGCTGCCGTTGGCTGGCGAGACAGAAACGTCACGCAGCAAACGACTCTGCCGTCTCCAGCAGACCGACATGCTGCAGCAGCTGCGGCAGATGCGCAATGACCCGAACGCTACGTTTCGACCAGGTCAGGAAGAGGCTATTAAGGCCATCACGTCGGGATACGATACGGTGGTGCAGGTGGCGGGGACAGGCAGCGGCAAGAGCCTGACATTTATGCTGCCAGCGTATGCACGGTCGGACGGGATGACAATTGTAGTGGTACCTCTGCTCTCATTGCGTCAGGACATGGTGCGGCGATGCATGGAGGCCCAGATCCCGGCCATTCTATTCTCTCCTTCGAAGCCACCCAAGGATTCTTCAGCAGCGATGGTGTTTGTGACGCCGGAGGGCATAGTAACGGGAGCATTTTGCTCGTATCTGCAGCGGATACGGAGCATGGCGCGACTCGACCGCATCGTTGTGGATGAGTGTCACATGATGCTGGACGGCAATGACAGCATAAATGAGTCAGGTACAATGGTGAAAAATTTCCGAAGCAGCTTCCTAGAGATTGGTGGCATTATCGAACAAGCAGGTGTGCAGCGAGTATTTCTGACAGCAACACTGCCCCCTCATGACGAGAAAGAATTCTTCCGCCTTGCCCGGATCCAGGAGAATCACGTCAAACTTTTGCGATCTACCACTGGACGACCCAACATTGGCTACTCAGTACAACGGTACGATACCACCGGCTCTAAAACTCTCAACATGCTGGTTGTGGAAGAAGTGGCCCGGATGCGACAGAAATACGGGGCTAATATACGTCTTATTGTCTACGGTGGTACCATTGCGCGTGTCAATGCGTTGAGTGAAGCATTGGGCTGTCTGGCATATCACAGCAAGATCGGGTCTGATCGCGTACGAAAGGAGGTGTTTCAAAACTGGCTGAATGGTGGTGGGGCGATCGCAGCGACAAATGCACTCGGCGTAGGTGTAGACCTGCCAGACGTAAGAGCTGTGATTCACGCCACGGCGCCTCGTCTACTGCGTGACTATAGCCAAGAGAGCGGTCGTTGTGGGCGTGATGGGAAGACGAGTGATGCCATTCTCTTCCACCTACGTCTTGCCGATGACATCAACAATGATTCCGAAAATGAAGAGTCAGAAGTCCGGAAAGGAGCTTGGGTGCGCATGTCATCATCATCGACGCCAGTCTTTGTCGAGCGTACGACTGAAGTACGCCGGGCGCACATGCAAAAAACGAGAATGCCACCAAAAAACACAAGCAGAAAGCCCCTTGGGCCGGCGGACCAACGCTGGAGGATGACATGCGAGAGTTTGTGGAGGGGTTACGCTGCAGGAGAGCCGTACTTGAGGAGACGATGGATGGGCGAATGGACCGGATAGCCTGCAAAGACGGAGAGGTCCAATGTGATCGATGTGTTTTGCTATTAAGAGATATCATGGAGGATGAAGAAGGTCACAGCATTGATCATGAGCCAAAACCCACACCCACGTCCACGCCAACGCCCATGCCAACATCAACACAGACAACAACATCTATACAGTTATGGACCCAGAAACAAAACCGAAAGCATTCTGTAATTACGGTCTCGTCAGACCATGACGAGGATGACCATGGTCCCAACCATCAGTCAGATGAATATGATGACGTCGAGTCAGAGGCAATCATGCTTGACTTGGATGTAGCTGATGTGGCGATGGTACAGAAGATCGGTTATACGGCAATGCGCGGTCGAGAGGCAACACGGCAAAATCAAGAGGGACGGAAGGCCGAGTACGAGGCATGGGAGACGTTGATGGCATGGCTACCGCGGCTGCCATCGGTGTGTTTTGCTTGCTTTGACGGTGATGACTCGCACCACGCAATGTGGGAGCATGGGGTTACAGATTGTCCACGGGCTCGGAGGAGACCAGGGTTAGATGTGCAGTCACATGTCGAAGAGGTACTGAAACGGGTTTTTCTCGAGAAGAAGCTGGCGCCATATAGCGGGTGTTTCCACTGCGGATTTCCTCAGACAGTATGCAACACATGGGTGCGGGTGAACGGGCTAGTGGTACGGGGTCCTCAACAGACATGCCGGTATAAAGGGCTTCTTGTGAGGGGTTGGCGGAGTATGCAGCATGGCGGGACGAGAAGAAGTTTGAAAAGATGTTGAGCATTGTGGTAAAAGGAGACTGGGACTGTTTTCACCGCGGCGAGAGACAAGACAAGATGGTTCTGGCGTTGGGAGGCAAAAAGAGATGGGCAGACAACGAAACAAATATGTTAGTCTATTTGTTTAATCTTGTATGTATATCATCTTTCATCGCTTCTACCTGATTTTCTGCAGGCTAGATACATAAATTGATGTATAATGCTGTACCAATTGCATATCTATTTTCATTTGATGAGGATCGTGATCAGTTGAGAAGAGCGGCATGAGTTTAGGAAATAGACTTATGATGAATAGAGGCAGGTATAAGTTAATGGTGACAGTTCGGGATTAAAGGTGGCTGCATGGGGTTGAGGGGGGGTAGTTTAGGGTTGAGGGAGGCGGCTTAAAATTGAGGGAGGTAGTTTATGGTTAAGGGAGTAAGCATAAGGTTGAAGGGGGTGGTGTAGGGTTGGAGAGGCAGTTTAGGGTTGAGAAAGGCGGCTCATGATTGAGGGAATAAGCATTTGGATGAGGGAGGCGGCTTGTGGTTGAGGGAGGCGGCTTAAGGTTGAGGAAGCAAATAATGGGTTGAGGGACGTGGTTTAGAGTTGAGAGAAGGGGTTAGGATTGAGGGAGTAAACATACGGTTGAGGGAGGTAGCTTATGGTTGAGGGAAGTAGTGTAGGGTTGAGGGAGGTGGCGTAGGGTTGTGGGAGGTGGTGTAGTGTTGACGGAGGTGGCGTAGGGTTGAGGGAGGTAGTGTAGGGTTGAGGGAGATGGTTTAGGATTGAGGGAGGTGGTGTATGGTTGAGGGAGGTGGTGTCGGGTTGAGGGAGGTAGTTTAGGGTTGAGGGAGGTAGTGTAGGGTTGAGGGAGGTAGTCTAGAGTTGAGGGAGGAGGCCTATGGTTGAGGAAGCAAACAATGGGTTGAGGGAGGTGGTGTAGGGTTGAGGGAGGTGGTGTAGGGTTGAGGGAGGTAGTCTAGAGTTGAGGGAGGAGGCTTATGGTTGAGAAAGCAAACAATGGGTTGAGGGAGGTGGTGTCGGGTTGAGGGAGGTAGTTTAGGGTTGAGGGAGGTAGTGTAGGGTTGAGGGAGGTAGTTTAGGGTTGAGGGAGGTAGTGTAGGGTTGAGGGAGGTAGTCTAGAGTTGAGGGAGGAGGCTTATGGTTGAGGAAGCAAACAATGGGTTGAGGGAGGTGGTGTAGGGTTGAGGGAGGTGGTGTAGGGTTGAGGGAGGTGGTTTAGGGTTGAGGGAGGCGGATTATGGTTGAGGGAGGTAGTTTATGGTTGAGGGAGGTGGCTTATAGTTCAGGAAGCAAACAATGGGTTGAGGGAGGTGGTTTAAGGTTGAGGGAGGCGGCTTATGGTTGAGGGAGGTAGTGTAGGGTTGAGGGAGGTGGTTAGTGTTGACGGAGGTTAGGGTTAGGGTTAGGGTTAGGGTTAGGGTTAGGGTTAGGGTTAGGGTTAGGGTTAGGGTTAGGGTTAGGGTTAGGGTTAGGGTTAGGGTTAGGGTTTAGGGTTAGGGTTAGGGTTAGGGTTAGGGTTAGGGTTAGGGTTAGGGTTAGGGTTAGGGTTAGGGTTAGGGTTAGGGTTAGGGTTAGGGTTAGGGTTAGGGTTAGGGTTAGGGTTAGGGTTAGGGTTAGGGTTAGGGTTA
>JAJFDI010000114.1:0-88550 GCA_028637685.1 Xylariaceae sp. X3-2
CGCCTGATATGCACTGGTACGTGCGACGTGCTACTGTACTTTTGCCTCCTACCACCGTGGTCTCGTTGGCTAGAGTCAGGTAGAGACGTTGACAGTAGGCATTCCCCCTGGGGTTCTCTCTGATGCTCTGAGACTGTGCATCCAGTCGTATACCGTGGATGCTGTTAGCAGCCATCGCTGGGTACCACACGGCAGCGGCACGGCAGGTCAAGAGACTCTGGAGGACTCACGAGACTGCCCGTCAGATCATGGCTGTTCACAGATATTGGGTGTCTGGATGCCAATGGATGCCAATGAGCATCTCGGTGCGACGCCGCCACCGCTGTCTCAACGGAGGATACGAGCAGATCATTGACATGCAAAACGTTCGGGGAACACCACGGGTCACAATGCTGAGCCATCGCGAGCCATCGAGAGCCAATGGAGTCGGGAGCGGCAGCCAGTCACGGCAGCTATCTCGCAAACTATAGCTCGCGAAGCAGCGCCCCTTGGAGTAACATGCTCTTTCGGATCTCTCGTTTTTTTTTTCTTATCGCGGTAATAAGGCGGACGAGGAACGAAAGCCCTAGAACACGTGCGGTGCTCGCTTGGACCGAGAAACACTCCAAGTCTCCAACTGCAATGACGTAGTCGGCCGCTTCAGATCCCGGTTGCCCTTATCCAGCGGCCTATCACATGACGATGGGGGCCAGCAAAGTCTGTGCTGTAGTCCGTAGATGGGTTCGACGGATGAGATGGGTTACATTGATTTGTAGATGGAATGTCTTTGGACGCTTCCAAGCTTATCAGATGTGACGCCCCCAACCCAAGTCTTCTCGTCTACCCTAGATTCGTTTGGCCGGTCTCGCTGGAAACGATACTTGTCATACGACGATCTTGTTCGCTTTCGGTGCAATTCTCCTTTCTCACGCAGCCTCGAAAAAGAAGAAGAGTCATCCGTGTTACCAACAGTCGAATTCGAGTGCAGCCGCCAATCAGCTCAGCCATGCTATTCATATCCAAGGCATCCGAGTTCGAGGCCTGGAGATCTCGAGTTGCGTCAGGTCTTTATTATTACTGTAACGTGCATCTTATGGCTGGCTGTCGAATAAGTACCGGACAGCAAATGGTTCTTCTTGTCAAGATCATCTGCCTGCCGTGTTGAAACACGATGGCTGTTGGATATACTCGTACTTACCAGCATCAGCATCCATTACGACCCCCCTATTTATCGGACTCGACTAATCACCAAAAGAGAAATCTAACTGCCGCCTTGTCTGCACATAAGCCGTGCATTATCGTAGCATTGGACTTCTGATGGGTGAGGCTTGGAACGGAATGTTACTTCTGCTAAGCGAGCCAATATCTGCGTCGAGGTGTTTTGACGAGTATGGAACAGCTGCGAAGCATCAATGAGTCACTTTCAGCCGTTAGCCACAGCCAGAAGATTATTTCTAAAAGAGTGCGTAGAAGCCAGAGAGGTGGTGCTTGGCTTTCTAATTTACCAAGTCTCCGGATCGATGCTTTATGGGAAAGACCTTGGCGGCTTATATTCAACCCTAGTTGACGAGGATACGGAGGCCACGAATGAAAGAGAATCGTGCTTCTTGATGTAACTAACACGGTTAAGATGCTATGTTACATTGACAGTGAATATGTTGCCGTATTTGTACGTATTAGACTACTAGCCATTGGGTGCATTGCTGTAGACGACTCGCCGTCGACTAAACGCGGGTGAGGTCAGACACGATCTTCTGGTACACGTATTCATTCTCTTAGTCGTAGATATGGAGGCATTGGAGGTTATACCGGATGACTCACTACCGTGTCATAACTTCTATGGTCTTTGACATAAGCATGAACGGATTCAGGAGAGCATCAGCTCTTAATCCACGTTTCCTGAACGTCGAGGAATCCCTATCATTGGCTCAATGGTAACATGTGACTCCTACGATGAGATGCCGGTGGCGTAGTGTTAAGACTCATAATAAACCCTGAGTTCACCCCATCAGATGGCTGAAGTCGGATGTGAAGATCAGTGCATGGTAACTGCCGGTTTCTGGGCCTGCCGGTTTACGATGTCTGGTAACAACAGCTTCCGTGCCGTTTGTGGTTCTTATCTGATTTCACGATACTTCATCTCTCATCTTAGATCTTCTATTACGACCTACATTGTTGATACGATACACACGACACATGCTATCTTCCGTACTAACGCTCTGCCCGTCGATGGTAGCCTAATGTCCGATATTCGCTCAGAAGTTAGTTGGATATGAGTAACGACGACTAGGTATCCCGAGTTGAAGCAAGGAAAAAAATTCTGCTCATCGGGAAGAACGAAGAGCTAATCGTGGCTCTCATCAACAGCGCCGCGTTAGGCCTGCACTAATCCAAGCCGTCATTGTATTGAATGTTCGTTTTCTCCTCTTCTGTGTTGTTACGCTGTTGGCTTTTTTGTCTTATGCTGGAGCCTCACGATAGAACACCTCGTTACCCTT
Source organism: Xylariaceae sp. X3-2 (assembly GCA_028637685.1). Classification (NCBI taxonomy): domain Eukaryota; kingdom Fungi; phylum Ascomycota; class Sordariomycetes; order Xylariales; family Xylariaceae; species Xylariaceae sp. X3-2. The sequence continues at coordinate 2,478 of JAJFDI010000114.1, forward strand.
GCGCTTGGATTTACTTATTGACGCGATGGGATGGGACTTTTAAATGGCATTTTCATGCAACTGGTTTTGTTGGTTTCGTGCAGCAATTGACATGATGTAACCAGGGTCGTCTGTCAAAACGAGAGGCATATTGTATAAATAGATGGAGGTAATTGATTGAGACAAGGTAGTTTTCAGGCAACTGTCACCGTGGTAAATGCAGTTAAGATGCTATGTTTCGTTCATTTCTGCCGTTTAATAATACGACTTATAATCATGTGATAGACATACCCTTATTTAACAAAAGACCAAAATCCGGGACAACAGCAACCCCCGGTGATTTACTGGAGGATCCACGCGGCCGCATGCCTAGCAAGCCCGTCGATGTGCGATCGACGCTGCTCGCGGAAGACCTAAGCCCTTTCGTCTTTACCCATGTTGAGGTCTTCTGCGCTATTCTTTGCCTGTTCCTCATCCCTACCTACCTCGACTAGGGGATGGAGTAAACCGTGCACTTGCTGCGGTCTCGGAGTTGCGATCCGTTGCTGTACGTGACTTGATTACGAGTAGGTATGTATGTAGGTAGGTAGGTAGGTATGAAATTCACGTGCAATTGAAGGCAACTTGAAGGAAGGACTATTGACCTGAGGTCGTATGCGTGCGTACTAGGGAGGTAAGTAGAAGGATTCATGTGAATAAGACAGAATCTGTACCTACATTAACACTACTGACAAAATGCAACCTCACGCTGTAGGTACGCGGTGGAAAAAGCAGGTCGCATTCCGTTTTGACTTGCAACGGGCGCTAGAATCTTAATATCTGGTTTATAGCTGGATTAATTCGTGTTGTTATTGTTCTTGGTACTGGTGCTTTGGAGTGAAAGAAAAGAGATTTACAGTGGTGTGAGTGCTTCTTGGGTACTGGTAAGTTGCTGGCCAAGACCGACTAGAGTTGTTAGGATGAGCTTGAGCTCAGCCCAGCAAGGAGGTCAAGTTTGCGTGCTCGACTGAATTGCTATCCGTCATTCGCCCGGCTCGTTGACTTTGTTAGTTAGCGGGAGGGGGCGCCGGGCCTTGGAGCTCGGCTTGTTGAATTTCTGATTTGTCGTTTCGATTTGCTAATTTCCCGGGCCTTTCGTTCACCTCTTAACTGCTACTGAGTTGAGGGTTGTCTGGGAATCGTGATTCCGATGAGGATTCCGAATTCGTCTTGCAGTCGTCACCAGCTTAAGCAAGTCTTATCTGTCAGTTAAGAGATGATGCTGTCAGTTGTTTGCTGCAAGGGATGAGTATCATCTCAACGCCTTGTCCCGCGCCATTGTGTCTTTATTCGTGGTTGTCGGAACGCCACCAAGCAGCGCTCGGTAATAGTCTTTTCAGCTTCGTCTACTATTTATTTACATACTGCTGCCAACAACTACGAAGATTACAAAAAGAGAATATTCTACTCGTACGGAGGATAACTCGTTAGTGGGCAACTATGCAATCACTAGACTAGCCGGCGTTGAGTAAACACCCCGTCCGTCCGCAAGCTCGGAAGACTCAGCTTCCCGAGACAATTTGTTCAATTTGTCTGAATCACAATCGGATTGCGAGTCTTCCGTACGGCGCGCGTCGTCAGTGCGGTCGACCCCGGGTTAGCTCGACAACATGTGTTCAGCCCCCCAGCACGGTGTGTCGAGGGCTTGAGGTTGGGCGGCTCACCGCAGTCCACCAATGGCCCCATCACAGCCGGTCTTGCTGCCACATGATGCACTACGCAGTATCGTAGGTAGTGTGTATCGTAGGTACTGGTACTTGTTTGGACGAAGGAGGTGGGATGAAATCTGGGCGATCTCCCTCCCATCTCGCTGGACCCTTGCCTTTTTTACGGATTATGCCTAACCACCCACCGAACTTACAGAGGTAGTGTGTGCCGGTAAAGTAATCCGTTCACAATGCGTACCTAGTGTCTAGCGTAGCGTAGGCAGTAGGAAGGGTCTTCTGTTGCGTGTCTGCAAGCCTATCCATGCGGCGCCATGAAGCGGCTAGTTTGTGTGTATGGGCAGACAGAAGTACGAGTACTCATACAACACCTTCACGTCGGTAATCAATGTTACGAATAGGTACGTCGACAAGTTCGTGCATCATTAACCGTGAGCACTGACTCCTGAGTTCGTGAGAACTGATGCTCGAAGCTCCCAGGCTAATTCCGCCCCTCGGCTGTCTCTTCGGCTCCCACATTCCCTCGACACTACATCATGTCGTGATCTTAGCACAAGTACGAGTACTCGTACCTCGCCATGTGTGCTCCGTAACGACCACAGAAGCCGATGCAGGGACATGGAAGTCGAGGCGGTATGATACCAGTAGCAAGGCGATAAGATGGATCAGATGACAGGTCACCGCTCATGCGTACTTTGTGCTTGATTTACCACGACGAGTAAAAACCACTTAATCTGGAGCAGTTGTATTTGTATTTGTATTTCGTAGATAATAATCATCTCAAATCCATCTGTTGTTCCTCGTACTGGTACTTGCAGTTACCCCCTGACTGTCTGCCCACGCCGTTTCTGAACGGCACGAGGATCGGCCATTGGCAACAAGTACCTTACATACCGACTGATCAAGTCCAAGGTTAAGCTGCGTTAGCTGCTCCAGCAAGCCTCTCAGCCGTCCGGAGCGATTCAGGCCCTTTTCAGCTCGTGATGGTATTCAAGTGGTTACGAATATGTACATTAACTACGAGTACGCCTGCTACTAGCTTCTGTGATCCATGATCCGTACCTGTACCCGTGATACATCGCCAGCCTAGTAGAGACGGGGTCAAGTCCCTACCCTTGTCTCAGATGGGGCGCGACAAGGGCTCGACAGGCACGGAATCTGCCTGCCTTGTATCGGTACTCCGGCCGGTACATCGTCGTAGATGGGACCTCTTAGGTACGGATTACCATGGACCACTTTCTTTTTCTCAGACCGGAAAAGCAAACAAACCACATATCGAAGATCTCATCCAGGCGTTTCTATCGATCCAAGCATTCCCAATACTTTACGATACTTAGGAGGCCGTGAAGACTCCAACAGCAACTCAGCCAGTGAATAGCGTCAGGACTAGGTATGAATGGACAGCGAAGTCTAGCCGTGCTGCTAACTCGTCTCGTACCTGTACTCCAGACTCGTCATATCGATCTGTCAGTGGCTAGCTGAACACATGCATGTTTCTCGGTTTAACCCGGGGGTTTAGGTGCTGAGTAGAAGACGAAGGAGGACACGATCCAACGACACGACACGACACGACACGACACGAACAGCGAACTGCCTTGGAGAAAGAGAAAGACCTGGGATTCACTCCACCAATCTAGTCCACCATTCTAGGAGAGAAACCCTGGGGCCAAGCCCAACCCTAACCCCTCACCATGCGATGCATTATGATGGTGCATAGGAAAGAAGTGTCACGGCGGGCCTCACGGGCGGGCCTCCCACGCAGGACGACGCAATTGGGGTGGGCAAAAGCCAATGAATGGCCAGCCATCGCCATGTCGCTACCATCGGAGATTTCCCCCGGCTCCTATAGCGTCGTAGTACTAAATCTCCCCGGCATCGTTTACATATTACGGCCCATATTATCTCTCCCCCATCTCTCTCTCTCTCCATCCATGGGCCATCCATTCATCCCTGGGGTCCCTCTCTATCTATCTCATACCAAGCCAACCCTACCCTACCCTCTCTCAGACCTGCATGCCTCCTTGCCACTGGTAGGTACGAGTAATCCGTAATCCGCACATACAGGCATCAGAGCAATGATCTGTAACTTCGTTTCCCGAATCGACTCTAGCTGTGATCTCGCACTCGCTCTGTTGGCTGGACTGGTTATTATGCCTAGTACCTTTTCTAGTTACAGACTTGCAGTAGCACTTATGTATTATTATAGGTCGGTAACTCGGCCTAATGATGAGAAGAGGCAGTGTAAAGTACTCGTAGGCGTAGGTAAAATAGGTACCGACGATAACGTATTGGGCTCGTCATAAGTCACAAGAGACAGCAGCAGAGACAAGTTACAACCCGGTCTCTTACTAGTAAAGTACTTCGACAAGGAGAGCAGCAGCAGCAGCAGCGCTACGAAGTAGGCCTGCGTTAGTGGGAGTTGGTTACTAGTTTAGCGTCGTCTTCACCACTTGGTCGCTGAGCCATGTTATCGGGCCTTGCTGAGACCTGCCCTGCCCTTCCCATTGTCGTGTTTGACGCTTGGCTGGTTTTCGCCTGGGCTCGTCACTGGCTCGCGACTGGCTCGCCCTCGGCACATGGCCCGACACCACAGAAAACGGCTGGGTGTTGACGTTTCTTATTATAGGTGGTATTTTCTGGCCATGCACAGTGAAGATCCAGCGTAACCCCGAAGCAAACAACACGCACGCCCACACGCACCCACACGCACCTCTCGATTCATCCTCCATCCCTGCCGTTCCTCTTTTCGGATCGTGTTTTGATTAATATTAATCGATACCAACTAGTGGCCGTTACCCAAGAAAGTCACTGCCGTGGCCAAGGGGTTGGGTTGGTTGGTCCCCAGTCCCAGTCCCAGACGCAGTCCGCGTCCCAATCCCAGTCGAGCATTGATTGAATTCGTGGTTGACTTGACTGGGGACATTGGAGAGTCAGAGGTCAGAGAGAGCGAGAGAAGAGAGAGAAAGACAAAGTACCGCCCTGGGACCGACCGACCGCCCTGGGACCTGGGGGGTGGCCAGTAATTAGTAGTCGAGTCTTCCTCCGTCCTAGCCAGAGCCCAGCAGCAAGCAACTCTTCCTACTTCCTCCTAGCCTATTCCTAGGTGAATTCTAATTTTCGTGGCCGTCCGCCTTGACAGTATTTCCGTTCAACATCCTTCGGTCTTGCTTGCTTCCATACAGTTCAGATTCCACCTACCTACCTACCTAATCGCTCCCCTTTAACCTGCCTTACTACCACTTCACACTATCTTCGATACCCGCGAGGGATCACTTTAAAACCGTTTACCCCAATTATAGCCGGATCGCGGTCTGCGCCCCTCCACCCCCCTTCCCGCAACGTCACAGACCAGACGAATCCCGGATAGAGTAGAGATATTATTACCCAGATTTAACCCCGTCGATTTCGCCCTTTTTTTTTGCTTGTTGTTGCTATTATGGATTCCTACCAGCAGAAAGCAGCATCCAACGCGTCTACGCATTCGTCTCCCGAGATGTTCGTGCCTGCCGCTGCGCAACAACCGCCAAACCCCTTGGCACCCGCTGTCGACGCACGCGGGCCTACACAGACCGTCCCGGCCGCGTGTCTTGCTTGTGTAAGTAGTCGAGCTTACTTTCATCGTCGTCATTGTCAAGTGTGTCGGTGTTGTTGTTGTTGTTATGAAGAAGCAATCCCGGTACTGTTACTCGCTAGTTCACGTTCACCACGCTGACACTCGTCATAAAGAGACACAAGCATCTCAAATGCGACGGGTCTCACCCGTGCTCGCGCTGTCTAGCCTCTGATCCTTCAGAATGCATCTACGTAGCGTCCCGCCGCGGCTACAAGGGGCCGCGCAAGGGTTCCGCCGCGAACCCGAACAAGCGCCACGCCTCGGACTCGCCCCCCTCGGCCGACACGGGCGACTGCGGCGTCTTCGGCCTCGTGTCGGCACGGCTGGCCTCCGTCGGGCCCACGCCGTCCCTGACCCCCTTCCACACGGGCCTCACCAACATGCCCGAGATCCCCCTGTCCCCCTTCCCGCCCACGCCCACCAACATCCTGCAGATCTACTCCCCTTCCTACGGCATCAACCCCACCAACAACAACAGCCTCATCCCGAGCAACGGCCCCGTGCAGAAAAAGTCCATCGCCGAGCAGTGCATCGACGCCTTCTACTTCTACTTCTACCCGGGCCACCCGGCCGTCCTGCCCAAGGCCCACGTCCTCGCCATGGCCAAGGAACGCGACCTCCGGCCCCTCATGGCCGCCATGAAGTGGGTCGGCGCCCTGTACATCGAGACGGGCCCGTCTCGTGCCACCTTCTTCGAGGAGACCATGCGGCTCTTGTACGACCCGGAGGTCCCGAAGGACGGCTTCCTCGTGCAGGCCATGATCATTACTATCATTGGGCTCGACGGCTGCCGCGAGAACGAGAAGGCGCGCGAGTTACTTGTTGATGCGGAGCAGATTGCTGTCGAGTCGGGCTTGTATCGGCGCGAGTATGCGGCGAAGCATGGGTGTGGGAACCCGAGACTGGAGGAGTGCTGGCGGCGTACGTGGTGGGATTTGTATGTTGTTGACGGCATGATTGCTGGTGTGCATCGACAGACGAATTTCTTGCTTTACGACCTTATGCCTGATGCCGGTCTGCCTTGCGAGGAACATGAGTATCTCTCCGGCGTATGTATATCCCCGAAAACACGCATTATTTGGTTTCTAACGCGTGAAATGTAGAAAATCCCCCGTCCGATGTACCTGGAAGACTTCGACGACCAGATCTTCTCGGGCGAAGAGCGAGAATTCTCATCCTTCGCCTACCGCGTCGCCTCCATCCGTAACTTGGGCCGCATGATGCGTCTGCCCCCCGACAGCGGCTTCATGCCCGAAGAAATCGTCGACAAGATCGAACGCCACCTGTCGAACTGGCGTCTGCATCTGCCCAAGTCGAAGCGCGAATGCCTGAACAAAGACGGCGAACTCGACGAGATGATGTTCCAGGCGTACATGATCAACCATGCGTAAGTCCCCCCCTTTCCCTCTTTCCCCCGGAGAACATACTAACACCCCCAAGCTGCACCATCATCCTCCACCAACCCCTCTCCCAACTCGACTCCTCCCCCGCCCGCGAAGTCACCGCCTGCGCCCCCCACCAAGCCGTCGAAGGCGGCGAATACTTCAACCTGCACACGCGACACATCATAAAGGCCGCGTCCGAAATCAGCAAAATGGTCACGTACAACGTACCCATAACAAGCCACACGCACTTCTTCACCTGCGTGCTCACTTTATCCTCCATCGTGCACCTGTCCAACTGGGCCCTCGTCTTCATCCACGACGAAGACAGCCTGCGCGAACGCATCCGGCTGAACATCGGCGCCCTGAATAAACTGAGCTCTGTCTGGCGCGCGGCTGCGACGGCGGGGTCCCAGGTGAAGGGCGTCGCGCAGGAGATCTATCATGCCAGGAAGGCGCAGCAGACGAATCCGTCGTTCTGGGGCGCGATGACCGAGGCGCAGATTATGAGTAGTATGACGGCTGATGAGAATATTATGTCGGAGATTAGTTTGCTGCCGTCGGCTGCCGAGACGGGGAGGGCCGCGGAGGCGGTTTTGGCGCCGCCGGGGATGTCGCAGCCTTGATTTGGGGTTGGGAGGTGTTTGGGATGAGTCGGTTACCCCTGAGGGTGCGATGGGCTTTGGAACAAACAATATCTGTTTTGTTTTCGCCTAAAATGGGAGTCTGGTTAAATGAAACGGTACAGGTGTTTCTTATGGTTCGGGATTGGATGTATGGATGGTTGGATGTAAGGGATGGAAATGGGTATTTAAACGGCGTTTATGTTTGGTTAAGATAGCCAACATACACTCGTTCATGGAAGGGAGACAAAAAAACACAAAGAAAGAAAGAGGGGAAGAGATGAGGAGACCGTCTAATGCGCTTGGATAAACGTACCGAGAACTAACTACAATGTACCTGTCAGCCAACGATTGATGCTATATTATTATACATACTGCCTAGGTACTACTGCTACTATTATTATTTACTAATTTCACTTGTTGTCAACTTGAAGGGGGCAGGTTTCACGGAGAGATGACAGTTGGCGTTTCTTGGAAAGTCGGCGTCCTGATTATCAATATGACCTAGTAAGCAAGCTACATCTCCTTGCTGAGAAACATACCTAACTAATCAACGATCTCAGGGAGAGACAGAGTGGTGATGTAATATCACCCTCGCAAACAAATATTAAGCACTACTTTTCCATACAAAAGGACGACGGTAGATTGCATTTGACCGGCATCTCACACTCAGATGTGCGCCTTGAGAGCCTTAAACACATCCTCCCTCGTCTCCGAGTATCGAATCTCAGCCGTCTTCCAATTCATCACATTCCAGATATTGTCAACATAGGCAGCCTTGCCATTGAGATACTGCAGATAATAAGCATGCTCCCACATGTCGACACCAAGCAACGGGATATCGCCCACGACAACAGCTTCCTGGTTCGCAAGCGTCACAATCCGCAGCTGATTGGTGCCGGCTTCCCGGACAAGCCAGCCCCATCCACTGCCCTGGATGCCGAGAAGAGCCGTGTTGAACGCCTTCTTGAACGCATCGAGACTGCCCCAGGTGTTGGTGATGGCGGCCTGCAGCTTGGGGGCAGCAGCGGGCTTTGAGTCCGGGGAGGACGCTGGTGATAGACCCTCCCAGAACAGAGTGTGGTTGATGTGGCCACCGCCGTTGAAGCGGATGGCTGAGAGCTGAGCTGCGGCGTCGTGCAGACGGCCTTGGGCTGATGCTGCTTCGGACGCCTTCAGAGCTGCGTTTAGGTTGTTGACGTAGGTCTGGTGGTGCTTGTCATGGTGAAGCTCCATGATTTGCTTCGAGATGCTTGGTTCGAGGGCCTGTTTCAGTCAGTCAGTAGCTAGCCTGTAGGAGACGCGTATCCGTCGCTTCCGGGCAAGCTACTTACATCGTAGGCGTAGGGAAGAGGGGGCAGCTTGTACGTGACGGAACCCATTGTGTGAGAATGATGGGAGGTCCTCGTGATGTCTTCGTGTGATGGGCTTGCGTTGGTTGTTTCAGTTGTTTTCTGGTGGGAAGTGCAGAGTTTAGATAGGGAGTATAGATCGGGAGGGAAGGAAAGGAGAACAAGAGATGAAGGTGGAAGTGGAAGTGAAGCAGGAGATGACGAAGATATTCCCCGACTTAATATTATTAGTAAACAGAGGCGGGCAGAACTGCGATTCGCTCTACGACGGGTCTAGAGAGTCTAGAGAGCGGATGCGAGCGGAGTGGATGCAGCGTGGTGAATAAGAATAGCAGTCAGTCGTAGCAGTCGTAGTGATAGTCGCTCACGTAGTCGGGCCACTCCCACCGCGAGCAATCGTAATCCACGGGGCCCATCCGGGTTCTCACTTCGTTCACGATTACGTCAATCGCTACAAATCGTTCCTTCCCGTTGACAGTGCTCGACCGGGTTCACGCTGAGGTCATTTCGGTGCTTTCTCTACGCCCGGTCATGTGACAGGTAACACGCGCAAACTTGCTCAATAATAGCTCTTCGTTTCTCCCTGTCCTGTTTCTGCTCAAGTCCCTTGCCGTCTTCGTTTTTCGCTTGATATCGAATGGGAATAGGGATGCAAGCATTGGGTCTCGGAAATGCACTCATCTGATCGAAAGCGATTCACAGTGCCTGCCTGCCAAGAATGTAGTGTATCGTGCCTGCCTGGATGTGTAAGGATCTGACCCGCTGAGGTGCCTCTTTTGGTGTGATTCAGGGGCTATCGCTGTGCTCCTATCCACGACCTTGATGGCCACTGGGGCATAATAAGCATGCTTGATCTCGTAAAAATAGAGCAATTGCGCTGGTTTTCTCTCAGTCCTGTGAAAGACAAATCGCTATTTTGACGCTCATCCATCTCATTTCATTCGCTTCAGGCATCGTAATCCGTATTTTCGTAAATATCATCCATCTCACACGAAGTTTCCATCTCATCGACCTCACTCATTTCACCACACCTAAACATATAATGTGTTCCGATCACGGCATCAGAGACAGCCTCGGCGGTGGTCTGGCAGTCCTAAGCCCATGCCTCCCCAGACTCGATGCCACCGAAGCACCTCTGGCTGGCCGATTAGTCTTCCACGACCGAGGAAAGGGGGGCTCAATGGCCACTCATGCCATGTTCACGGTAGACCCCTCTCATTCGAACGACCTTTCAGAGCTCTGCTTAGTGAGGATACAGTAGGGCACTGAATCTCATCTCAAAGCCTGAATGCTTTGCTAACTGTGTTCACAGCGAGACTGGAGACTTGACGCGACCAGCCACGACAAGTCCGTCCTGGACAACGTTTTCATTGATGCCAGTTGCTCGGAGCTCAGGCAATATAAGGCAGTCCGTAGAGGTCGAGCTTGAACGGCCCGTGAAGATAGAAGTTGGGGCCGATGGGATTATTGGACGGCGGGTATCTGTTTGGACACAGCATGGCGCGGGACCTGTTGCGGAGGGTATTATTGGGTATAACTGATGGCGAAACGGCATGGATTGACTGTCTTCTTTTCCCTTTTTTCCTCTTCTTCACTGCGTAGGTAGTTACCCCGTCTACCCGGTTGGTTGCAGAATCATAATCCATAGATTGTTGGGCGTTGTTTACATTGTATTTCATATCTCAAATATTCCAGTCTGTCTCATCATTGTCAATGGTCGAACCCGAAATGGTCATTGTCGCTGCTTCGTATGCCTCGGATTCCGTTGGTATTGACTCAAAACTCCGATGAAGTGTGTTGAATTGATGAGCCAAGGACATGGCAGGGTGAGAAGTTGAAGTAGTCCTAATGACCTCGGTGACTGGGTAACTCGTTACCCATCCGTAACCTGTTGTGACTCGCCATCACGATGTGACTCATGGTCTGGCCGTAGCCATTCATACTTCTGACATCAGTCGGTGGTGAACCGTTGAACGAGTGGACTCTAGTTAAACTACCCGAAAGGGTTAGTCTATCTTGTCTGGATCCCTGCAAAAAGCCCGGGCAGATCGAGCTAAGGTAAGGTACCTGTTAGTGGTGTAAGTACCGCCTACAGGCAAGTACATGCGCTAACCAGCGCCTGTGGATATCACGCTAGGCCACTCTAATCCGTACTATACGGAGTCAGGCATCAATTTATGTCCACTAAATGGTCTTCGAAGCAGCGCGTCGCGATCTGATGGGATTTCCTCAATTCAACCACCAGCGTCGTTCCAGATGTCGCGACGCAGCGAGTCACCGAGACTCCCACCAGGGGCCCCGGAAGGGAACCCGAATATGGCGACGATCTCAAGTAGATCATCCTCGCCTCTATCTTCCTTGAACAGTTTCGCGACCGCCGCTAGCGTTCCCATCCCCTCGTCCAACGACGTTGGGGTCCCCGGGGATGCCAGCAGCGTTGTTGGCGGTCGCAGTGACGATGATCTTGATGCCCACGATGAATATGACTCTGATAGTTCGCGTTCGGGTGCACTAGCGCAGTATTATCTCGCGAAGCAGTTGCCGCCTGAACTGAAGGAGCACTGCCGCGTCTATCTGGAAGAAGCCCTCCGTACGTGATCCTCGATCTGCTTGACCCGCCATGTCTTGTGCCAGCCAATAAATGCCTGGGAAACAAAACCAGATACGGCCCCAAACTTATGGTGTTTCCATAGCGCAACAAGCTCTCTTTCTCCTCGACAGTCTTCTCTCCACCAGATCCGCAAACCGTCGGGACGCCGCCTTCTGCCCCCCTCCAAGCCAGATCTCTCTGCTGTGCTCCCTTATCATCCACCCCGACTTTACATCGCGACCGAAAGAAACCGATTGGCCACAGATTAGCCTTCAAGCGCTCGTCTACTTGCGAGATCTTCTTGCGGTTTTTGGACCCGTCAATGCCGGGTTTAAAGAGGCCGTTCTTTTCGATTCGGATGTGTCCGCCGACGCTTCATCTCACATGCCTCAGTCCGCGAATGGTCAGGGGTATGTTAATGACGACCAACGTGGCCTAATACGACTGGTTCCCCGATACGGAACCGATAGCATTTGGTCCCGTGGTCGCGACTTTTTCAGCGTCGTAGGATGGGCTCTTAATTGCAGCCAATCTTCTCCAGAACGCTGGCAGTGGTGGCGGCGATGGCTCGAGTTTATGCTAGATGTCCTGGAAAAAGATCTGCTTGAGCGCCATAGGCTGGACGTGGAAGCCAATAGCGAAGATATGCTCATGCTTCGTGGTGCGATCCTCACTTCGTATCTCAATCGCAGTCGGATTCTCGATGTCGTTATGAAGGCCCTGTTTGCCGATGGCACGACCACCGCAGCATCAGTTTTTCACGAAATTTGGCCCAAAGAATGCAGGAAAAAGCGCACGCCGCAGGATGTCTTGAAAAAGCGCAAACTGGACAAGATTAATATTGATAAGGGTGAATACGGAAGCTATCTTGATGACGAGTCTGCACCCTCGGAGCCTCCAACTCCGCAGAAGGCGAGGATGAAGTCGGGACGGGCTGAGCAGGAGGCTCTTGATATGGCATATATCGACACTATACCATTGCGACAACGTTTGTTTTCTTCGGCAAGTCTCATTCTACCCCTTTTTTCTTTCTACCCCGGGCCATGCATGCCCTTACAGGAAAGCGACACGATGTTGATGAGGACGCGTTGACTAACATCAGCTCAGATTTCATTCCTATGCTTTGGTCTAGGCGGAGACTTGGCACCGATTGACATGGACGATCTCTATGAGAGATTCGCGCATAGGATCAAGGCGCTGCCTCTACGCGTCTTCTCTGCATTTATCACCAACTCGACTTCCGTGCTTCGAACAGACCAACAAATTGAGCTACTGCAGCACATCATATTTCAAATGATCACACCCGGGGCACTACATCCTCGAAAAGTCGACCGCGATAAATTCGAACAGGGCTCCATCTCACCGATGATACTGGAGCGGTGTTTTCTTCCCTACCCGGCCGGCACGATCCAGGTGGAAGATAACGCCAAGATGTCGCTTCTGATGGAGAATATCTTGATGATTGCATGGAGGCATAAAGGACCCGATGAGGTCTTTAGTGATAATCTTACGAATGCCGTGGCAAAGGGGATCCAAGCACGGTTGGACAAGATTAATAAGAAGAAGACACGGGGTCGGGCCAAAGCGCTTAGTGATGAGGAGGTTGAAGCGAAGGCTGCTCTGGAGTCGTCGGGTACGAGACTGAACTGGCTCGCGGAAGCCATTGCAGAAAGCGCCAAAATAGCAAGTGATGGTGATGGTGGGGATGATATGGTGGTTGAAGATGCCAAAGATTCATGAGTCGGTTGGTCAATCAAGCGACCCTGACACCATGTTTGACGGTTATACCAGTATCAAAGGCAGAATGGCGGTGGCCTCTATTCCCACGGGTTACCTTGGCATGGCGTTCTGGGCGGAATGGTCCCAGGAGTTCGGGCGTTACATGGCATATCGAACGACACGATGGTATTGTAAGGGATGGGAAGTATAAGACATGCTGGCTGATGGGACGTAAATCATGGGTCACAGTCGTTCATGATTTCAGCAGCTTCGGCTGGATTGGTGATTTGCTTGTTCGGGTTTCCGTGCCACATATACCCCTATATATCGATCGGACAGTCGTAGCATCCATCCATGCTACAGATGATTTTGTACAGGTCTAATTCTATGCTGAAAACAAAACACCGGTACTTTTAATTATTCACATTTCGTTCGTCCTGATATTATTTTTACCGCTTTTTGCCCGCCGCAGGCGTCCAGGCTTCGGGCTGCCAGGTCTCCCCCGGCGTACCCGTTTGCTGGGCGCGTTTCCACGGATCGGGTGCGTCTGTATGGGTATCCGTCTGTTTCGCGTCTACATGATCCCCTTCTTGCGATGTCGACGGAATAGCCCTGGTCTGCTGCGCCGGCATATCCAAAAGACTCGGCTTCGCCTCCCAGCGCGCGTCGGCCTGCGCGGCCAAAACCTTGATGCGCTCCTGTCGCATCTTCTCGGCGGACTGTTCCTGTATCGTGGGCGGAGTCTCCCGTTGGTAGCGCAGCCATTGGTGCCAGGCTGGGGGCACGGTCACGTCGCTGTAGTGTGTTGAGCGCGGGTAGTAGACGATGCGGCGGTAGGGTGTTGTCGTGGAGGCCGTGCTCGTGGGGTCGCCGCGCGCGAGCAAGAATTCCCAGTATGTGTTTCCTTGGAGGTCGAGGCCTGGCGCTGTTAGTTAGGTACGTGCAGAAAGGGACGGGACTCCAATGGTTGCGCGCGTTGGGTTCGGGGTAGGTCGGTGTAAGTGGTAGGACGACATATGTCTGGTGAACGTACCGACTAAAAACCGCTTCCGCCACGGTAACCGCAGCGCTTTCCATTGGTACCAGAGCTTGCGGAGCGGACCGACTGGTTTTGATGACATGGCGGGTGTTGGGCCGTGCGATGGGTGGAATGCGACGGGGAGAGATGGGAGGGAATGTTTACGACTGTGACATTATTAGCATGGAATCGTAGCGGCCTGCGCCTACGACCCTGCGACGATACGTCAGAACCCTGGATCTGATCGGAGGCGCTAAAGTCCTGGAATCGGACACCGCCACAGTTGGGATGGAAGTTGCTTGCTGCGAGACACCAGCCACACCTGTGCATGCATTCCGTAATCCGTAAGGTAAGCCGTACTCCGTATTGCGTAATTACGGACCAGAAACGGTAATCCGTACGGTCCCATCACGCTTCCATCGCATTCCGCAGGTACGGAGTACAAGGGATCCGATGCAGCAGTTGCCCAGACGCCGCAGGTGCATTTCACCACTTTATTAGAACGAGACATCGCCATCCCGCCATCCCACCACTCGCCATCCTCCGTTGCCCAGTCCCTCCATCTTCGGTACACTAAACCATTATCCCTCACCACACCTCCGCTGCACCACGCATCGCATCATATCGCATCGCATCGCAGCGCGCGCGCATCGTCTGTCTGGCCCTGACTCGTGAACCGTGGGCCTATGCCGATTCCAGGCCCCAATTGATTTTATCTATACCCAGACGGGCAGCGTTGTTGGTTTTAGTGACGTGGGGAATCATTTGTCGACGAAAAACCTCCTGGACCCCTAAAGCTCCTAACCCGTCCGCCGTGCTCTCGTCTACCTACTTCGTTACCCCCCCGCTAGCCCCGGCCCAGCTAGGTCGACGCAAGTTGCGCTTCCTCCTAATCGTTTCTCGTTTAATTGCGTAGAAGGGCAGCATTTACACGGCCAATTTACATCTGGAAATTACTCTTGCGGCGTGCGCCGAGGCATATTACTTGCGCCGGTCAGCATCACTCCTACAATTATTCGGTATTCGCGAGTAGAGCAGAAAACTATTCGAACGTGTCCTCAACGTTAGAGTACTCCTACGGTCCATTACGCTTCAGCTGTACGGAATATCCCTTAGCACTTACACCAAATCCCCCCAATCGACACTCACAACGATGGCGTCCGTGTCCTCCTTGGACAAGGACCTGCGAAAGCTGCGGCTGGAGAAGTACACGCCCGCCGCTGCTGAAGAGGCTCGCGTTTGGATTGAAGGCATCTTGGGGAGTCCTTTGCCCTCGAAAGACCTCCTCGAGGGACTCAAGGATGGAGTCGCGCTGTGCAAGTAAGTCGATTCGCTTTTACTCTTCCTTTGGGCATGTTGATGTGCCTTTCTCTCCGACCAGCTTAATGCCAGGTCATCGCATTCATCATGTATCATGCTATGCTGACTACAGTGATAGGCTTGTCAATTTGGTTGTGGGGTCTCCTCCGCTTGTGAAGTTCAAGCAGTCTGCGATGCCCTTCGTTCAAATGGAAAACATCTCGCATTTCCTTCGAGCCTGCCAGTCGCCTCCTATCAACCTGCTAGCTCACGATGTGTTCCTTACTGTTGATCTGTACGAACAAAAGGATCCTGCGCAGGTATTGCAATGCATTGGCGCTTTCTCACGTGCCGCCCATGCCTTGAATCCTACGGCTTTCCCTACTCCCATCGGCCCCAAAAGTCGCGCAGGTCTGCTTACGCCGGAGGCAACCGGGTATACGACTAACAGCCTGAATCGAGAACTGTCTGTTTCCAGTGCGACGTCGCCGACGTTTGGCTCGCGCAATACTCTGGTGCCCGCGAGAACCGGTGGTTCTCTTTCGGGCCGCCGGAGTCCTAGATTGAGCCCCATCAGCGACAAGTTCGGATCGTCTGCCGTATCGACTTGGAGCAAGAAGGACCATGAGGGAGTTACGAGCCCGGCATGGAATATTGCGCAGTACGGGTACATGGGCGGTGCCAGTCAGGCGAACCTCGGAATCGCGTTTGGAGGGCGCCGACAGATTACTAGTGCTAGTCCTCGTGTGCCCACGCTAGCGGAGAAGGAGCGTAAGCGCAAGGAAGAGGAGGCCGAAGCCGAGCGGCAACGGTTGCAGATGGAAGAGGAGACGCGCCGACGTAAAGCTGAGATGGAGGCGAAGGAGAGACAGGCGCAGCTGGAAGAAGAGAAGAGATGGGCGGAAGAGACGCGACGACAACGTGCTGAAGAAAAGCGCAAGACGGAGGAAGAGAAGAGGCGATGGGCGGAAGAGGAACGCCAATGGCGTTTGACTGAAGAGAACCGGCGCAGGGAAGAAGAGCTGGCGGAGGCCAGGCTAGCAGACGAACGAATGCAGGCACGGAACCGGAACGATGGTCGCTTGCGTGGCCAGTTTCTCAGCGAGTACCAAGCTGAGCAGATTGCCGTGGCTCCCAAAGCCGACGACAACGAGTACAGCAGTCGAGTTAAACAACTGGAGCAGGAACTTGCGCTTGCTCGTCAGCGAGAGCAGGAGTACGAAGAGGAACGACAAAAGCGTTCGCCCGGCCGAGCCAGATCCAAGCCGCGCGCGCGTTCACGCAGTGGACCGAAGAAAGCGGATAATAGACCACCTAGCCGACATGACTCCTGGCGAACTCGCGATGAGGCAGGCTTCAATCGCGAACACATGAATAAGTACTTTGCTGGTAAGGTGACGATGCCGTCGCCGAATCTACCACCGCGTCCTTTGCCGGATCCGACGGCGATGGCAGCAGCTCCTGTCAAAATGCATCGTACGGGCGAATTGGCGCCTCCTCCGGTTCCCATCGCCACCCATCGAACAGGCGAGGCTAGACCCCTTCCTGTTCCTGGGGCGGCAGCCACGGGTAATCTGACTCCGGGTGGCAACTTGCCTAGCCTTCCTCCTCGACCGCTACCGGTACCCCAAGAGCGCAAGATTTCTAATCCAGCGCCGGTTCAAGAGGCGCCACGGGCTACATACTCGCGCGAACTCGATACAACGGCCGAACGCGATGCGGAGAACAGCCGTCGTGCGCAGCCGCAGACTAAGGATCGATCCGGCAGCTGGACCGGCAAGACGTTGCTGGAGCGCGAGATGGAGATGGAGCGTCAGCGGCAACGGGAGTGGGAGGAGGCGCAGGAGGAGACGGCGAAGGCGATTAGGTCGGGGGAGGGTGTGGAGGGGATTGGGGGAAGATGGGACGTGTCGCAGTGGTCGGGGTATACGGGCGGTGACTCGCAGAATAAGGGGTCTGCGGGCATTGGGGCCGGAAGGAGACCGATTGTGGGGCCGAGGCCGCCGCCGCATCGGGGGTGAGGAGGGCATGTACTATATGTAGTGTAGACGGTTCTGGATTTCGCGGGGGACCCGCGTCGCATTGAGAGCATTTTTACGGTCGATACGATAGGGGGTATCGCTATTGCTGGACAGACAAGAGATATATTTTACGTAATATGGTTTTTTTCCGACGGCTGGTGCCGTGATCTGCATGTCGTAGGTAGGGAGAGATAGCTATTGGTCGATGGGGTGTTATGACGACGGTGGTAGGTATGTTTACATGTGATCGTGTCTTGGTTGATATCCACACAGAGCAAGGTAGGTGACGGTTATGTTTACCACCAGGGTGACTACTGGAATGCCGAAACGGCTTGTCCTCCGGACGGACGGACATTCCTGGTTTGGGGGTTGGATATGTAGGTATGTAGGTATGTATGTCTCGTTTTCATTCGCTACACATGCTAGACGACTATGAGGTGAGATTGACATTAGACTTACATCCCCCCACACATAGGAGGTGGGTACTTAGGTTGTGAGTAGGTAGACGAGTCGAGGCGAGACCTCGCGGATTAAGTCTACTCGGCTTACGGGATCATATTTCTCGGAATACATACCTCCTAGTCGAGGACAGGGATTTGTTTTGGGTGCGGCTAACTTAGTAGATGGGTAGGTAGGTATGATTACGCATCCACCTCCTTGTACGAGTAAACTACCGAGGCGTATGGTAGTGTAGATCAGGGGTCATGATGACTGCTTTCTATGTATGTCGATACCTAACCTAATTCAGTATGCTGTGTGTGTGAGGACGGGCCTATGAGACGACGCATTCAAGTCCAGCTCCCGCGCACCTTACCTCACTCTCACCATCACTACCTATCCAAAGCATTCAGCCAGCAGCCAAGAATAAGCGATAGGATCTCAATTTCCTCACTACTCACTCTACATGTACGTACATTAGGTATGCAGTCATCTAAGCCGGGGTCCGCTGCGCCTGCGCGCGAATCGTATCTTGGTATTCAGCGGCCACGTTGGCGTTTGGGAATGGCGGGTCGAATGGGTATGGCGGGTATTTGCTGGGGATCGGTATGTATGTGGGATGGAGCCGCATTTTTAGAGTAGAGGGTAGGGAGGTACCTAACCTCGGGGATTCCGACCAGGTTTGTTGATAGAGGAGAGGTGGAAGGGGATGGGGCAGGCGCGGAAAAAGAGATGGAAGACTACATGCATACCCTACCCTGAAGGTGTCTCGGGATCGCCTGTTGCTACGTTATTGGGTACTCACTCGCCCACCACGGCGTTGGATTTGTTCGTGAGATGTTATTGGTGATCATGTCGTACGACGACAGAGGTTCCCCTCCGGATACTACGTTCCACCCCTCTTTTGGGAGTCTCGTGATTTTTGTTTACACGTATCAGGCGTTTTTGGGAGTTTACATGCGGAGGTGCTAATCAGAGAGATGTTTTGGTCGTCCCCTTTTTGGGGACTTTTGGAGGTGCTTGGAAGTTGGGCTGGGTTACGACTGGAACGGAAAGGGATGAGGAGATGATGAGGTTCTATTCGCGGATCACGTTTATTCAGATAGTTTTCATTGGTGATCCACTGCCGGTATATGTTGTCGCAGTCGTGCCCGCGATCGCGTCAGAGAGGATCCCCATGTCCGGCAGAAAAAGATCCCCAATGCGTTGGAGAACCTGGAAGGGGACCTGGAAGGGGAACCTGGAAGGGAGCCAATCCGGTAGCATCTCCAACACATGAGGTACGTACATGCGGCTCCTTTCTTACATGGACGGAACGGTAGCGTGTCATAGACCATCCCATGCGGGTTGATGACATGTCCCTCGGGCTTACCATTGACCAGGAGTACCTATTCCATAACGGCACACCAATACTTCTATGATCAGCGAATTGTTTGGGAGACTATGTATTTTGGGCTAGATCCGTCGCTACCGAGTTGTCGTCTTGATATGGGTTGCACGGCATCGACCCAAGCTATCCGGGCCAAGTTCTCCGTGCTATATCTTTATATTTTTAATCATGTACGGTACATTGTAGCAAAAAATCTCCAGCTGAAGCTCGCGAACTCTTGATCATCTTTCGCAACGTATTATTAAGAAAGAAAAGACGTTCTGTGCGTCGTGAGCCTCATGGAGTATGCATGGGAGCGACGTTGCTGTCGTCGTTGCTGGTACCATGGTCTGGTCACATCTCTCTTCCATTGTGGTATATAAATCGTTCAGTTCCCGGACGAAGAAGACGGTCTTTCGAGCCCATCACCGCCATATAGCATCTGCTAAAATACCCCATCATGTCGGCAAAATCAACCACGACCTCCCGGTCCGCGACCTCGAGCGCGTCTTCATCGTCAACCCTGCTTACGAGTGGTGGGTGTCTGTCTCGATACAAGACCAGGTGCGGGACTTACGTCTGTCTACTAGTTTCGACCTCGAGTGTCCGGCCCTTGGGTGCTACGCATCCGTCGACAAGTACATACTCGAGGTCTAAGGAACGGCGGGACCAAGATTTGATCGGTATAGGGTCGCAGTTTTGGAAGTACGTTGATACCTCTCACCTGGCTGTTTGGATCCTGCTAATTTGTTGGTAGATGAACCGCGTTGCGGACGACACTACTGGCGAAGAGTCCTGTTGAGGTAGGGGTTGTAACAGATACCCCTTCCATTATTCTAGAACACGACGATAGAACAGGCGAAAATAAACGGTGTCGATACATACCTTTGTGTGCATGATATCGTGCATGGATTCCGTAGTACGGATTGAGACAAAATGTAGTGCAACCGTCGCACTTCGTACCCGTAGGAGGCTCTTGATAGTAGCTCTGGGCTGTGATGTTATAGGTCCCATACCGAAGAAACTTGCATCGTGTTGCACTCGGACGTGGTGCGCGCTCGGTTCTGTCAACCGATAGGTTAGAGATGTCTTCTGGAACCGGTCGGCGGTGAGAACTTGGTTGGTGTTTGTTAGGCCCCGGTGACTCGAACACACTATTATAAAAAGCGAGGCCTGTTACCTTGTTTTTGTCCGGAGTCTGGATGGGCTGAATGAGACAGTGGCTGTTACGTGAAACATTTTGTATGCACGAGTAAGAAGCGAGTTTGACTATTGACCGCCAGCCTCAATGGACTGCCGAAGCCATGGAAAGGGATACACTGTCGTCTATAATAGTCTGAATCCTATGACGATATAACGTTCAAAGTTCGCGATCGGGTCCATCGAATGCGACTCTGACTTGCATACTCTGTGCTAGTCAAGTGTTCGTTATTGAATGTTGTGTTAAAGATATCCCGTACAAGAACTTGATGATTTTGGGTTGACATGACATTGAGCTCGGAGGGAATCATATCCACCAAGCACTTCATCTACTAAAAACTCAACCGATGTCGGGAGTTGAAGTAATCACCCCGTCCTTACAATCCGTAAATAGCTTGACTTCTCCGGATGAAACAAGTTATACGCGTCACTGGTATGACAGGCCCGGCAGTCAACGTCGATTTGGAAAGTAGCCCCGGATTGTGACTCAGGAGTGCATGCGGCTGTAAAGAGCTGCCTGGGGTTATTGTATGACCAAACCGGTGCAACTAAATGATCGCAGGCAAGACCTCATTGAGGCTGAATAAATCCGGCTTGGAAGTTCTTTGTTTCTAGTTCGTGGTATGCGGTGTTGTTCGGGCCCGAATACGGACTCCGTGATCCTGCCCGAGTCTCCACTATCCCGGGTCAGATCCGGGACCCACTCCACTATTTCCTACATTTACTTCATGCCCGGCGGACTGGTGAAGTGATGGACTCTTCACGTATCCTCTTTTTGACGAATGCAACGTTGAGCGAGCCTTGACAAGATCTGTTTTATTCCCAACCTGCATATATTAATCAAAACTCCTCCGTGCATCACCAGAAGAGAAGACCTCTCTCCGTGATGTCAGCGTTGTACGGTATCGCACCGGTAGCACGGGACAAGTCAATGGAACGCTCAATTCTCCAGCCCTCGAAAAACGACCATTCACATTCCGCATTCCGGATTCCCGTGGCACCTCGGAACTGTCCCGTCGGAACAATCATTCGGATTTGCCCGGAATATTGGTTGGACGATGCAAAGCGATGGAATACGACATGAAAGCTACGGAAAACTTCCGAGGGGAATACGTTACAGGCAGTTATTCCGCTCTCCCTATTTTGATCTCTGAGATCCCCGCTTGTTTACATCCCCTCCTTGTCTGCTACTTCTGACCAGGGTGGAAGTAATACTCCTGTCAGAAATGGAATCATAGACTCCAGAGACCACTACGTCGTTTACCCATGGGATAGATGACCCACGCAGACAGGAATAGGCCGACGGTCAGCCCGATTCCGATCTGGAGCATGCTAGCCGTGACATCGAAGACCTAGAGCAGACAAGTTGTGTCAGTGAGTGCAGTATTGAACCAGGAAGTCATTGTATCTTACCAATGTGTTCTGCCGACGCGTATCGTTAGGCTAGAGTCTCATTAGCACCCATACATTCAATTCAGGACAAGTCCGACTTACATTCGGCATCGTCGAATTCGCCTCCCCAAAACTAGCCGCAGTCATCAACCCACCCGTAATCGCGCCCGACGACGCCAATCCGCCGGGAACAAGGACATAAACAGCGGGCAAAATCGCAGTAACAGCAATCCCGCGACTAACACGACTATACAAATTCGCCAAAACCCCAATAACAAACGCACTACACGTCGCCGCGATCGCGGGAAAACTCACAAACCGCCGACTCGTGTACGAATTTATCATGTAACCCACCACACTCACGACGACCATGACGGGCATCTGACTCCATCGCGCCTGGAATGTCGCCGAGATGAGAATTGTGAAGATTGATACCCACAGGTACCCCCACTCCGCGGCCGGCGCATCCCGACACACCATCTCCGTCACGGCGTGCCGGTCTACCGCCCCGTACGCCGCTGTCCCGACGGTGACGCCGTAGCTCAGGAACATGAGGTACAGCACAGAATACACGAGCCGAATCGACCCCGGCACGATGGCCTTGGATTGTAACTCTAATGCCGCCGTCAGCATGAGATACCCCGGGAGAATGATCGCGATGGAGGCCTGCGCGATCGCGGAGAAACAGAATAGGTCTCCGCCCTGGATGCTGGATATGCATCGCGCGAGAAAGGTCACGAGGATCGTCGCGCTGACTTCGAAGACGGTGTCGTAGGTTTTTGAACGTGGGGCGACGAGGAGGTGGAGGGTTCCTAGGAGCATGCCGAGCACGATTATGACTGGTACGTCGATGAGGCGGGATTTGAAGAGGGACGAGATGGCGCCGCTTGCGAGGCCGTACATGAGGATGCAGGCCCAGAGGGGGTAGGTGTTTTTCGCGGTGACGACGGACTCGATTTTGGTTATGGCGCTGGAGACGGAGACGGTCTTGTGCATGATGGCTTTGTAGATCTCGTGGATTTGCTTTAGTTTGTAGAGGTTTATGGATTGTGGGGCGCGCACGAATTGCACGGAGGAGGTGTGGGTGAGGATGTTGTCGAAGGAGATGTGCATGCAGTCCGGGAGGTAGAGGAATTGCGCTTTTATGTCGAGGAGAGTGGACATTTTTTGTAGGTATTCTTCGAGTCGGTGTGAGGGGGCTCCGTAGTCGATTAGGGCGCGGCAGATGTTTATGAGGAGTTTTTCGCGTGTTAGGATATCGGCGGATTTTGTGGTTTGCGCGGGCGAGGTCTCTGGGGTTTGATCTTCTGGTGCTGGATGGGATGTTGAAGGTCCAGGGGTCGGGATATCTTCGTCGGGAATGGGATCCATGGTAGGTGCGAATGAAGCATATGACGGTCGCTCAGTTCTATTGTGCATTCCGGATTCGCGAGTTGTAGACGAGGGAGAAGACAAATCGTCCCAACTCCTGAATCGACTTATACTGCTCCCGTTCAGATCGGTATATGCGTCCGACGAGAACTCATCACTCTCCGGCTCGTACAATCTCCCCGGGGTTGCAGATGCTATTCCCGGACTTTCTATTATAGACAATGTCCTTCCAGGCCCTGAAGGTGCTCCGTAAGACGCCGGAGATTCTGTTAGTGAGGGTGCCGGATCCGTCCCATTCGAAAGTCCAGAGGTAGCTTCATCGCCGGAGTACGTTGATCCCTCAGTATGATTGACCTCGACAGTATCTCGTTCACTTGAAGACCCTTCATGACTCTGAAAAGGGTTATTTGCACCCTCCATACGAACGTTGGAATCGTTCTCGTCTGCCATGACTTCAGAACTGAATGATTCCCTTCGACTGGAATCCGAGTCGCTGCGATCGCGATTGTGTGGTGCATCACCAGCAGCAGTGTCGGTACTAACGGACTCCGAGGGCGGCTCACGGACCCAGACACCTTTACTCTCGTGTGCCGTGTTCATTGCTGCGGTTCCTTTTCCATTTCGGGCAAGGTTAGCTGGTGGTGAACGATCGCCATGCTCAGAGGTTGAAGTTGAGTCGCGATCTTGCTCCATTGTCGATTTCGTGTCCGTGTTCGTTGAAGTTGATGTGAAAGCGACTACTATCACAGAAGGCAATGTCAGGAATAACCTATATACATACAAGTCAACGAGTTACACACCTATCATCGAGGGTTACTATTCTGGAATGTTACAACGTGATGAATTCGGCTTTGAATCCAGCTTGCTTGTTACGCAGCTCCTGAGATCTAGGGCCCGCGGATTCGGGAGCGGGTGTTACCTTGTTACCTTCGTCTAACCTGTCCTTGGACCGGATCTGGTAGTTCTTCTACACACATCAAATCTCAGTTTGCACGCATTCAGATCTCCTGGTGATCAGCATACCAAAATAAGCGTTGCTGTTTGCTTCGAGGGTCAGTCGCGTTTTATCTGTACAACTAACAACACAGCGAACTTCGAAGCAACAGCATACCATCTGCGCTTCCGGTCATCCTGGTATGCAGTAGTCTTTCTTCCCATCTTCTGGAGTCATTCCTGTTTGCCTGTTACTTTTGTTTGCTCGCATCTACTACCTAGGTAGGCCCTGGGAGTGTGTCACGGGCTATCGGATGCGGGATGCTGTTGGTATCGGAATCTACTCATGTTGGCTATGGGCTGAAGTGTTGTTTGCGTAGAGAGACTACCCCTTTTCTTGATAGCACTGAACTGTTGTTCACCGCGTAAACCTATTCAACCTGCCTTGAGCGCTATCATTTCGCAGGATGAGTCACTAACGCATTGCTCTGAAGACTGAATATGTCGAATTGTACATTAGAAGCGTGTCGCTTCTATGGTGGATGCACATGACGGGATACGCATTAGAGAAGCTAATGAGCCGTTAGCGATCGCTTCGACTTGAGTTCTTGGCAGGCAGCAGACACCCTCATGACGGAAGTATTAACCACATCATTGATACAACCATCATACACCTCTCACCGAACAACCCACACCATCAAATAGGATCATCTCTTAAACAGCGGCAAAGCCCCTGCTTTATATTGTTAGTTGGTAGGTAGTTATCTGTGACTCTACAGAGCTCTATCATAATTGTTTACACAGTGATGCTTGTTTATCATCATATGCCGTCGTCGCGATAACCACACGTATCCCATTCTCTGCAGAATACTAATAAAGGTAGTGGCGAATAGCCAAACCACGGCTCGATGAGCATCTACCCTGAACGACTGCCTGCCGTAAATATACGGTATTCCACTCTACCGCTGACTGGCCAAATTCATGTGCAGGATTGCGTCGCGTTCCCAGTTGTCGTCTCCACCGGAAACATGCGTCTGTCCCTCTACCGTCGGAAGTTGGATCTGAGGGGGTGCGTGGGGCAGAGGTGGTAATTGGAATGTCTCAGCGAAGCGTTCACTCTGAGACGGCGAGTATACAACGGGATGATCCGACGTGGAAACTGTCGTGCGGCGGGTACCGCTAGTTGCGGAGGACTCGATGCGGTGGGGGAGGGCCGACATCTTGTCCATTTGGTGGTCAAGCTCCTCCTGTTCCAGAATCTGGGGCGCATGCTCCATGTTCCGGAGATAGCTTGACCCTGGTGCAGTGTTGTTGCTGCTGGTGTTGTTATTGTTGTTGCTGCGTGTGCTGCTCACACTGACACGATGGGCATCTTGAGCACCATCGTTGCCTTCCAAGGCACTTGCATTCGCGTCACGAATGGCGAACTGCGCAATCGTTCGCAGCTTACGAGTTACCCAACCGGCTAGAATCTTGCCACGTTGTTTCTCGCCGAGACGGCTACGGGGAAAGTCACCCTTGTTCACGAACGCAACGATGTCAGCTACTATCTGATGATCGCCGAGAATCGTGTTAACGATGACGGGCACGATGGCTGCTAAATACGTCTTGCGCGAAACTTCCACAAGCACGACCACGAGGCCACCGGCTTGGAAAACAGCACTTAAAAACAACATACGTTAGCTTCTCTGCATGGAAAGGATTGGATTTCACAGGGTAACTCACCAGCCATTGGGCACGATGTTCCGATGACATGCCTCTACCGACGCCTCGATATCCATCGGGAAGTGATTCAAGCCGTTGATCTCGAAAGTCTCCCCAATATTTCCCAGCACGAAGAGCACCTGCATTTCGACTTGCGTCCCGCCTGGGCCAATGGGTCGACTAATCGTGTACAGGAAACCAAGATCGCCCGTCCTAACCCAGTGGATATTCGGATCGCCATCGACTGTCCGGCCCTCGAAGCGTTCATTGTCAAAAGGATCTTTGGTTCCGTAGAAGCCTCTGACACACGCTTCCGAATCAACCCAGATCTCACCGTATTCGCCGTCCGTACAAAGTAAGCGGCTTTCCGGGTTGACGATGGCGATTTGTGTCGACACCGGTACCATTCCCGAGTCCTGCACAAGAAGGGCCTTCGGATCGGCCTCTGGATCAACCGGAACAACTAAGCCACGGCGCAAGGCTCGCTGGTCAAGCCAAAGCTCCGTTGGCTCGATGCACATGTAGGAACGCGAAGCAATCATCGGGTTGAGCACATGCGAGTAGACAGTATTGATGGCGGTTCTATCGAGGCCCGTCGCAGAGAAATGGAGTCGCACCTTCTGGAAGACGTCCACTCGCGGTCTGCTCTCGGCCGTGATCATCAAATTCTTCAACTCGTGCATCGTAAACCCTTTTCCGGGCATCGTGTTCATCGCGTGATCCAGCATTTGTGGCGTAGCGTACGTGTCCTTAATCTTGTACCTACTCAGCGCCAAAAACAGCGACACGGGATTCTGTGCATATTCCACGGGCGACACGAGGTACGTCGGCGTGCCTATGTAGATTCCCATGAGACATGAGTGGATAAAACCCAGGCCCGTCGTACTTCTCACGCAACCCAACACCGGCCGCGAGCTCGTCATCTGACACGTTTCCTTCTGCACTTTGCACATGCCCAGAATGGTGTCGTGACTCAGGCGAACCGAGATTCTGCGTTGATCCGGAGTCCAGTATGCCCAGATGATGACGGGATAGCTGGGTTGAACCCATGAAGGATCCATCGTAATGCGGAGCTCACGAAGTCCACTGTTTTGTTTCGGCGGCTTCGATGTATTGTACATGTTGGGCACGTTGACCTTGAGAACCTGGGCTGCTTGCTTGACATGTTGCGACACTGACTTCTGCTTCAGCAGGTGATCAACCTCGTTGTTGACCAGGATAGCCTTGATGCTGAAGTCACTGATGAGGTGGAGGAAAGCCGGGACATCTTCAGACAGACGTCGCTCATCCATTGGCGCAATGGGGATGATGACGGCACCCAAGTTCATGCAGGCATGGACAGCAAAGATAAACTCCTCGGAATGCGTATACATCAGCATAACATGGTCGCGTGGTCGGATGTTGGCTTTGTTACGGAGGTAGAGGGCAACCGCAGCAATCTTCGTATCGAATTTCTTCCATGTGATGCCCTTTCCTTCTTTGCCTTTGCCATCGATGCTGCACAGAGCGAGTTCCTCGGGCTGACGTGCCACTCGCCATTGGATGAGATCAGTGATGCTTGTGAAGTT
Source organism: Xylariaceae sp. X3-2 (assembly GCA_028637685.1). Taxonomy (NCBI): domain Eukaryota; kingdom Fungi; phylum Ascomycota; class Sordariomycetes; order Xylariales; family Xylariaceae; species Xylariaceae sp. X3-2. The sequence goes on from JAJFDI010000114.1 coordinate 29,752, forward strand.
ATTCAGGGGCGTAGACGTTCTATCGTCAATAACGACTTCCCGTCTATCAATACCGGAGTACTGTTTATCAGTCGGTCCGAGGATGTCAAGCCTAGAGTTGGAAGCAATGTGCGACCAAGTTCCACCCATCGGGTCAACTCCTATCGGTAGATTGAGTACGGCATGCTCAACACCAAACTTGACGTGGACACACGGCAAATTCCCCAAATCAAACTCGCGCCGGCAGAGCATGTTACCTATTTCTCGCCTGCCATTGCGGTTGACGCGCGGTAAAGAATTTGGCGCTGTGATCATAACGCAGTACACCCGCAGGAAGTGTTCCGTGAGGAGAACTTCCATGCATCTCTCCGCCAGGGAATCCAGCAAAGCCGTGTCCAGCGGTCTAGGCGGGGCACCGGACATTGCTGGAGCTGTGGATGCGGCCGCAGATTCGAGCACCACGATGGGCAGGTGTTCGTCATTGACAAACACATCGAATGCCGAGCAGTCGAATACTTGCTTGCTCAGGCTCCGCAAGACGCTGTGAACAATGTGTTGCACGAAGAAGTATCGATGCTCAAGGTCATGGCCATGCTCAACCCATTCGACTCTCTGCCGGATACGGTCCTCATATAATCCAAGGACAAACACTTTGCCCTTGATGATGGTACCCAGCAATCCAGTTCGCAGGAACTCCGGTTCTACCGCGGTAGGCGTGGGCTCGCCAGGCTCAAACTTGTAGGGTCGTGCGTGGAAAATCTGAGCCGTATGTTGGGGCAATGCCCAGAAACCCCCTGACAACGATGGTGAATCGACCCAGATCTCTCCCACTGTCTGGGGCGAAGCCAGCAGTCCCGTGTCCGGATCCACGACAGCTAATGTAGCATCGGGAATTGGATAACCAAAGGCACCTACACGGACGGTCCCGGGTTCAGACATTGCTCTCTTCTTGGCCTCTTCGTCAATGGCAACAACCACTACCTCGTTCATCTTGAGAGCCTCTCGATCAAGTAGGACCTCGCTCAGTTCATTGTTGACCACATTTTCTTTCGTCGTCGTGGTACCGCCGCCTAAAAGACTGCCAAAACCATTTGGTGGCGTTTGATCCTCTTTGGCCTTGTCCTCGTCCTTTTCATCCTTATCGTCTTTCTCGTCCTTTTCGTCTTTCTCATCCTTGGTTTCCAAGTCTGCTTCAAGTTCAAGCTTCAATGGGCAGCCCATGCGCTCTTCGCCCCCAAGCCAATCGCGGACGCTAATGACCATGCCGCCGTGTTCGGGCAAGCATAACATGGGCGCGAGGACCTCCCTGGCACGGGGATTGCGCAAAGGACGCAGCCAACGATCGGCGAGAAGCTCGTGAAACTCACTATCAACGGTCAACGTATCGATTAGACACAACTTGACGTGTTGAAAATTCGGTTCCATGCCCTTCTTGTAGTTTCTCGTCGTCATCGGGTCCTGCTGGTAATTGAACGCAGCAGCCTTCAGACCCGAATAATCCGCAATCATCAACGTCGCCTTGTACTTGGTTATGAGATGGGCATAGAGACCAGGGACATTAACAGCGCGACTCTCGACCCAAACCGTCGTGTGTCCACTATACACATTCAGGAGTACGCCGAGGATCATGCCGATGCCCTGTCTCGGGTCCAGGTAAGATAGAAGAATTTCGCTGCTCGCGCCTCCTCCGATAAGTCGGCCATTTTTGTCTCGCAACGCTCGATTGAAAGTATCGCCAGGGCCTTGATTAGGCACTGCTGATATAACGGCGCTGAGGCATGCCATCTGATGCATAATGGTGCGATGGCTGAGCACAACGCCCCGATGGTCTCCAGTCGGCGCACGAGAAAATTCGATGTATGCGAGATCGGGAACGGATAAAGGGGGGATATCATCTTTCCTCTTTGGATGGTAGCTTCCAAACTCGTTCGTCTTCCACCACTCCACCCCCTTGGGCCACTGCAATTTCTGAGTTGTGATATCACGCTGGAAAGTTTTCAAGTTATTATCTGTCGTGAGGGCGAGGTGTGCCTGTGTAGAAGTCAAGATTAAGTTGAGTCTGGCATAGTCTTGTAAGCCGTTAATCGGTACCGCGACGACGCCCGCAATGAAACAACCGAGGAGAGCAATCGCAAAGTCGATGATTTCCGAGTCACGATACACCAGAGCCACACGGTCACCCCGGTACAACGAGCTTTTGTCGCGAATCACTTGAGCAACCTTCTCTGCTCTCGAAGCCAGTTTATCCCAATTGATCGATGCAATCTCTTTTCCTTTACTGTCGAGGACCCAGTAGGCGGGCAATTTGGGTGTTGTCCTTCCGCGATGTCGTAGCACGGCGGCAATGTTATCGAAGGTCGACATCGCAGTGTTTTCGTCATGAGGATCGTGAATGGCGAATGGCACTTCGCGTGGTTCCAGGGGCATCATATGCTGAAGCTCGGCGGGGGGCAAGTCGTTCGGCGTGAGCATGGGCGGCGCAACGGCAGCAGTTGGAGAAAGGGTATCTCCGAGGGAATATCTTTGAAGGCCACCGTAGTCGGCTGAAGCGTGTTCGTACGACTGTTGGCCAGCAAAATCGGAAAAGTAAGCCTGTGAATCCGTCATAGTGCCAGTGCGACTGTCATAATGATGCGTGGACTGTGGATAAACCCCCTGATATTCGGGCTTAAAGGCGTAATCGCCGGAGACCATGGTGCCGGAGCGCGTGGGCGGATCAGACACGAGAGTCTGGGCGTAGTTGGGGGCGCGGTCGAAATAGAAAGACTCGTGACGGCCCTGAGGGGGGAGATATTCGGCAGCAATTGGGCCACCGGGCCGCAACAGGTCAATCGGGTGATCGGGGCCACGAGGGGGGTGTGCCGACGTAGAAGGCCTTCGATCGGGAGACGGGTTCATTGGAGTATGGGACCAGAAAGCATTGGAATCGGGAACAGTAGCGTTCAAGGCCGCGAGGGCAGCTCCACGGTGATCGCCACCTTGGACGTGAGCGTCATCGTCGGGGGCGTTTCGTCTCAGACCGGCTAAGGCATCGGGAGGGAGGCCGTACTGGGAGAGAAGCTGGGTTCTTCGTTTCTGAAATCTTGAGAGAAACGATGGTTAGTTCCGAGACTTGTCGGCTTGAGAGACACAGTCTGACAGAGAGAAACACGGGGTGGCATAACAGAGGAAGGGGGTCCGGGAAGCAAAGCAGGCTGGGCAGGTACAAGTGAGGGCGGTGGCATGTGATGACAACGGCGGTGGGTAAACAGAAATGCAATAGTATTCAAGTAAGGCTCGCACCCTTTCTCAGTGATATCGCCCTCCTACAACCAGGGATATGAGCAGTTAGCGATGGCTCAGACATGGGGCTGATACATGTGTCGGGCTTCACGACGATATCGGCAAACATACTTCCAGTTCTCTTTCCAGGTTGTCGAGCCGGTCTTGCAGCTCCTGGCTTAGTTGGGCCATTGTTCAAGGGCGGATCTGTAGACTCTTTGGAGACTCGAGGGGAGAGTCTCCAGAGTCTCAGGCGGTGGTATATGAATCGAGATCGAGGACAATGGCGGAATGGTCCACGGGCGAGCGACTCGCGATCGGTATTAGATTACGTAGAAAAGGATGGCATGCTTGTGGCGATAGCGGATAATAACGGATTGGCCAAGTCCAGGCGACCAGGGACGAACAGATGGCGATAGGTAAACGGAATACGGAACAGAAGAAGAAGAACGAGCGAACGAACGAATGGAGAAGTCGAGATAGTACCGGTAGCGGTAAAGAAACACTGGAGTAGGTGTAGGTGTAGGTACCTAGGAGGTAGGAGGTATTTACAGGAAACGCAGGCAGGGTTCCGTATGTAATGTATTCCGTATTCCGTCGAGAATAATCCGTACCACGGGGCAGATAGCGTCGAGCGACGGAAGCAGGCTTACGTAAAAAAGCTAGCGAAAAGGAGAGGCACATTCAAGGATGGGGCGGGGGTTGTGGTTTACTCGGTGGCAGTGTCTCGCCGGTATGCCAATCACCATGAAGCAACCAAAAGATGTATGATTGGTATTGCGTCTGGTAGGTGAGAGGTGTTTACGGAATATCTACAACCCATACGGTGCATGTAAGGTAGGGTGTCGTGAGGTGGATGTACGGGATGGTTTGTCTGGGTTACGGAGAACGGAATACGATCACCTTCCTCTCTTGTTTGGTCTGGAGGGCATCAGCGGGGCTCATGACCGTCATGCCTTACGCTAGGAATACGGATTACTCCGTACAGAATACACACGGTACCCCGGAATATACTCCGAACCGTAATTCGCACGTTCATCTGCTACGGATAGCTAACCTTGAGTTTCCCAGCGACGATATCCCCCCAGTTTCACCAGACATAGACTCGGGATTGAATAGATGACTCGACCGGTCTCTGTCTTGCGAAAAAGAGAGATTGTATCGACAGCCGTAACACCCAACTCACAGCATTTTAGGTGTTTGTCTCTTCATCCATGGCTTCACATCCCCGACCGTGACAGATGAACTGTGCGTTGGCGGGGCGGGCCGGTGTAGCGTGGCTCGTGTTCATTGCCAGAATCCGTAACCCAGCACACCACGATTGTGTCCTCTGAACATGTTCGGTACGGATTCCATGTCCGAGTGAGCGTCAATTCCATACCTTCGATTCGTAAATCGAATCTGGATCACGACGAAATATTACGAAATATTCCTCATGTTAGGTAGATCCGCGGACCAGTACGGAATTCGGGTTACGGAATAATCCGTCCAGATTACGCACCAGCAAATGCTCGCTAGAACGGGCCTAGCTCGAGTCCCTTTGTCCCGAATAAATACTTCAACTTTTCGCCCGGCCTGCAAATTTTCACAATTGTTCCACATTCAAATCTCAACTCTGCCTCGTCGCGCCCTCATTGCACGGACGTAATATTTCTTTTCTTTTTCTCCCCCTCTGTTTATGAGTACGGTGTCTCTTTTTCTCTGACCGCGACCGGGAGTTGAATACCATGACGAACAGAGATTAATTGCAACCATTGATTGCCAAGCCTGAGTCCTCGCGAATTGGAAATTTACGCATCGTCAGGGATATGGTAGGTATTGCGTGTATGAGCTCGATTCTGGGGGCATCTCATATGGTCCCGGCGATGGCCAAGTGAACAAAGCCGACAACAGTGGCCGTCTCTGTCCGCCATTGGCATTGTCGCCTTGACTTGAGACCGAGCGAGTAGTATTTAGACCTTAAAAAGGTCCCGTTCCTCAAAATATAGGTAAGAATCCGCCCTATCCGTCTGATTCCCCTTCATATGATGAAAGCAACGCATTCACAGACCTGTTCTGAACATTTATGTGGAAAAAATGCATGAGCTCTACTGATCAAACCTCTACGTCTACCATGACTTATCTCTCACGTCACGAATCCGTGCTGACATTCGTCTAGTTCTCCATATCTACGGAATATTATGTGCCTTGAAACAACGACGATGGCCCTGGCTGACTGGCGGGCACTGTCATCCAAACAGTCCCATTGTTTCGCAAAGCGTGATATTGTTACTCTACCCATTTGCTTTGTCCCCGACAATAAAGAATCAAACTCTCCTATTGTCCTCCAAACAAGCCCCCTGCTATGAAATAAGGCTATTGTTTTCGTGTCTTTGAGACCCGACTATATATTGTCGTCATGAACGCATGATGGCTGATTGTTCCACCACTCATCGATTCCTCCAAGTGAAAACCCAAACCAGACTCTCCGGTGCCAGTTATCGAGACTCAATTCGCTACACTATCTCGGGATCGTGTAGAACAACTCACTATCAAGTCTTGATTTCATCGGCCCTTCTTCTTGACGTTTACGATGCCTCGATCGAATACGGCGGGCACCGCCCGGTCCTCCAATTCTGGAAACATGTCAATAAACTACCAGGACAGTTCTTATGATTTATTTGGCGGCATGAATTTCAATGAGGTATTGGATCCCAACCTCGGCGATGCTTTTGAGTCTCGTCTAGCACAAGACTTTCCGGTTCTGCCAGAACCGGAAACAATTGATCCACCTCCAGAAACCCCCATCCAGGAGGTTTCTCATGGCCAGAACCAGACAGATACATTGCAAGAACCGACCATCTCACCTGAACTCACTCTGGACTTCATCGAAACCGCTTCTATGCAGTCACTGAGTCTTGTGGACAACACGGAGTTGCTCAATGTAGCTCAGCCCACTGTTGTGCCGCAAAATATCCTCCCTAACTTGCAAAATGATTTCCGTCTCGACGAACAACAATTCCTCCAAACCCAGCTTGCCAACAATCCTCTATTGAGTCATCAGCAACCATACAGACAGACGTTGCCTCAGCCCCTGGCAAGGCACCCCCTACCCACTCTGGAGGACTTGATCCCGCAGTACGATTCACTTTCCTACCAATACCCAGAGCCGCCCCAGCAACCCGCTCTTCCGAATCTATCGGTACTCCCGAATATACCGGCTCTCCAGGATCTACAGGTTCTTGCGAATCTACCGAATCAGGCGTTTGCAGTACCAGATCTACCAAATCCACAGTCGATGGCTGACACCCGTCGACCGTCAAATGACCCCAGGCCTCTACAACGCTCTCGCCATAGCAAAGAGCCCCCGGCACTCGAATCGGTGACGACATCTCCGCCCATTCGGCGCGAAAAAAGAAATCCCGACGGACAACCCCTTTCAAACGAGAAGATACCCCGCAGAACACACGTCAAAATGGGACCGGGACCCGATCCGGAGTTGTACTATGGCCCTTCTCCCCCCAAACCCAAGAGCTGGGGCCCGAAAAACGACAGAGATCAGCACCTTTTCAGCTATACCGACAAGGGCGAGCTCACGGCGGGCTTGTTCCTGTCGGCGAAGGAGATGCGCCAGTATCTGCTTGGCCCAAGCCGAGATGAGGACGACGAAGACTTCGATGGCCCCTATCGCTTGCCGGGCGTGAAGTACGTGAGAAAGAAGATCCGGCAAGGCTTGACGCTTTGGATCGGATGGCCAGCGGCCATGTCGAATGCGCGATACCCGCGTGGCGGTGAGTCGACCAAATGCCGGTTCAAGGCCTGTCGGTACGCGCACACCATCAATGTTGGGGAACCGTGGGTGATCATGGACGAACGACAGAATGTCGATGGCGAGTATATCAATCCGTTCCACAATGCAGGGTATTGCCACCTCTTCTGTCTGGAGTATTACTTCGACTTGATCGAACTTTGGCACTGCATCGACATCCGTCCAGATTTCCGCACGTTCAAGCGCGAGAGCCACCCGTATTTTAACCTCGAGTTCAAGAAATTGCAGGGCATCGGCAAGGTGATCAAAAAGTGGTGGAAGTCAGCGTACGCGGACTGGCAAGCGGCGGCCTCACGCGGCGAAAAGCGGCAGCGCGGTCACGGTACGTCACTGGCTCAATGCCTCGTCGAATACAAGCTTGGACGCGACTGTAAGGCGAAGGTCAAGTATCGGCAGAATAGGGCTGGCGCCGATATCAGTAAGCATCGCGGCGACCCCGAGCTCTGGAGACAGCTAACGGCTTACAAGCTCAACGGACTTCTGGATGAGGACGGAAACCCCGTTCCCGACGCTGAAGCAAAGCTCGAAGCCATTGAGTTGTCGAAGAGACTGTCAAAACGGAAAAGCCAGTTGAATAATAACCCTGTTTTTGCTGCCAGGTTCTCTCCGCCTCCGTCCCCTTCACACCAGGGAACAGCACCACCATACCAACCAGATCTCATACCGGCTACCACGGCTGGGCAGAAACGCTCCTTGTATGATGACACTCTTGAAGCCATTGAAGCCATGGATTATGGTGCCGAATATGCAGCAATGCAGACTGGACAAGGAACACCCTTACTGAAGCGTCAGCGTCTAGAAGCGTTAGCATCAGCTGACCTCCAGTTGACAAACCCAGACAACTCCCTCACGGTACTCAACCCTGGTACTCAGCCGCACTACAGGGCACAGGGGACCGAGGCACCTTTCGGGGCCCATGAAGTTGTTCCCGACAACCGTAAGTCTTCATATGCTCCTAACATTGGTGTAGATGACGTGCCAGCCCTCCCGTCAGACCTTTTCGGAGACTTGGGAGATACTGCCTCTGATCTCTTTGGTGGGTCATATTACATGTAGAGTTGCCTCGCACTGGTTGGCGATGGCAGCATGCACGGTGAGTTCTCAGTCGTCGTAGTAGGACCGGAGCAATCATGGGCATGAAACAAAAGGTAAGTAGGTAAGGAACTGTTTTGAGAATAGCGTGATGATGAAATAATAGGATAATAAATGAGAACATTCACAACGAAAGCACATTACCATGGTGATCATGGTCAGGTGACTAACGACTCCGTGAAAGCAAACAAGGGCAAAACGTCTTTGACGAAGTAAGCAAAGAAGCAGAATGTGTTGTCAACTGTGTTGTTCATGGTACGTGGGCCAGATTCTCTGATAAGTCCAAGGGTCAAGTAATAGATCTGTGCAGGTCCAAGTCTAGACTCAACGACTGCTCGTACCTCGGAATCATGAATGAATGAGAGGTTATTACTAGTGGCAATTAGCAGATCAAAAATAGAAATCCATGAACATACTACGGCGACTGACTCGAATGACTGGCATTAGGGACGGTACCACGGGTAGATCTTTGATACTATGACAGGGACCCCAGCAGCTGCTGCATTGAGAATCGTGTTGGGAAGAGAGCTTACCTTGTGAGCTTCATGACATCGTAAGGGATCAGGTCCCGGCCTAGGTATCATGCGTGCACGAAACAATACTGTGGGCACTGACTAGCCAAGCCCCTTGCCTTGACAGCTCTCGGCCAGAGCTCTCGAATGGAGCTGTAATAGAGATAGTAGTTAGGCATAGACTATAAATAGTTGATAAGACGAGCCTCGAATGTTGAAATTCGATTCGAGACCATGAGGAAAAAAACGAGAAACCCCTCTGGTAGTGTCACAAGCTAGGCGTCCTGGCGGGTGGCTTTGAAGGGAAAAGTGGAAACCGGGCCAGGGGGATGACTAGCGTGCCGAATCGCCGGGTCGAGCGAGGAAGCTGAGAGAAAATAGGGATGGCGATTCGGAATGGGCGTCGAGCTAAGTGACGACGGCGAGGGATAGGATTTTCAGCGCGAGGCGGAAGTTTCTGGATGTACATAGTAACTGGGGAGTTTAGCATGTGAACATCGAGATCGAGTTGAGGTCCGTGGTAATAATCCGTACTACGCAAGCATCATCATCATCAGTTGAGTCCGAAGTGGAGGATTCCTAATACAACGCAGTGTTACATGGTCGGTCTGACTTACAAGGCAAGGTATGATTTACAGCAGGGTCATCCGTCGGATTCCGTGCAACGTATAATCCGCCATCGTACACGACAGATGATGTTGTAGGAGTAGTACTATCAGTATGCACAGTAGTCAATACGGTACCTGCAGAACGGCGGCGCCGCAGACGCTTCGACTAGGGCCAAAGCGGGCTCTCCGAAAGGATTTCTTAGGGACTCGGCAGTATCCGACTTGCACGGTCGCGCCGTATCATGGCTACAAGATACGGATCACAAATATCGACTCGGAGAATAGGTATCCCGTAGGCTGTCTGCGATGAGGTTATTCCCGAAGGGCTACAGCAGACTAATCCGTAGGTGGGTGCTAGGACATCGGATGATCAGCGAGACACTTGTCTGGCCAGCTCTGCAGATGATGAAATAATGATGCAGGAACGGCAGGTATCGGCAGAAGAACGCATCTAGGAGCATCCTAATGCGTAGTGCAGTGAAATTAGGCCGGTGTTATCTAGATAGGCACGGGTTAGATGGCAGATCTGCCATCTAGGCGAGCATCTAGGCGACATCTAGGCATCTACCGAGACAGTGACGGCGGTGATGACTGGCTGGCTGTCGGGCGGCCTATGCAAGGTGCAGATAGTGCAGCGCGACTAGGCACGATATCAGCTAGCCGGCTGGATACGGATTGAGTAGAACCCTAGGCTCGTAACGTGTAGGCATCAGCGATCGTTCATCCGGAGACGTTGTGAGACATCGTGGCGCAGGCAGCGGATGGGATGCGCCAGCAAGATCCAGGAGAGTCAGAACTTATCAGAAGCTTAAAAGGCCCTGCTGTCCTCCCTTGCCTTTGTCTTCCGTAGTGCTGACCACAAAGACTGCATGGAGTCTAGCGTCGTGGCGGGCTGACCCTTGCAAATGTCATGTTTCCCCAGGTTTGCGGAGAGAATAATTCGCCTTGTTGGAGCATGCAGCGTTGCATTCTGGAGGATGGTGTCCCGTCTGCAGCGGCGGTGTCACCCTCGCTGCGCTGCACAGTCTGCACGCACTATATTGTTCCGTCTCAGCGCACGAAATGGGGAGCACACAGCGGAGATGTACTGTGTTTTCTGTGCATTCCGTCGGGTAGCTGGAGGTGAAGTCGCCTGAAAATTAGTGAACACCTTGCTGATGAGGGCCCTGTATTCCGTCGCTAAACCAATTGTGTCCATTCAATGACATACCCAGGTACCTTGTACCAATGACATCGAATTGCTCATCGATGACCACGACAAGGAGAGCAAACTGCGTGCAGACGGATATAAGCGCGCGCTCGGAACTACCTAAGCCCAGCCCTAGGTCTGTCCCGTCAGTTGCGATGCGGTATACGAATACCTTAGACAGGTACCTGCGCTGGCATCCGAAAGGAGTCGCTGTCTTTTAGGCACCTGCTCCGGGCTCGCTAATAGTCAAGGTGAAACGCTAGAGAAAAGCGAATAGTGCGTCGTGATCGGTGATCGTCCATGAACATTTCCGGAACCCTCGAGCAAGTCCACGGACCTAAACCAAACCATCCATTCTCCCGCGACGCTCGAGGCACCGCTCAACTCGACTCAACGCAACTCGACTCACTCGCTCACTCTCAACTTATCCACTATTATTATTCTTACTTCGTACTTTCTTCTCACTCACCCACTCATTCATTCGCCCACTCACTTGGCGGCAAAGTCATCGACTAGACTTGACATCGCAACCCCGCGGAATGAATCCCTCTCCTGTCTGCTATTATTAAATCGTAAGTACGGATTACATTCCGATTGATTTATTCTCCGAGCTCACATTTCTTTAGGTAGATAGCTATTATCGCCTTGCCTCGCCTCGCCTCGCCTTGCTCCCCTATTATTCTCCACTTCCGACTCGTACAGGCCAAAACCACCTCTTTGGTCCACACAGACACAGACTCTCTGCTCCGTCCCTACTCCTCGACTAAGCTGGCCCCAACAATCGAGAATGCCAAGAAAGATCGAGGGGGAGGATGCGAAACCTCCTGCGCTCCAGGTTATTGTCCTCGTAAGTTGCATGTCTATGTCTATCCCCTGAGCTCTGAATTGTCAATTATCATCTATCCAATTCCCCGAGTCTTGTTCGTTTTGCGCTATCCACAATCCCTTTGTTCTCGTGGGCTGTTGGTGAGTCGACCGACCTTTGTTGGTTCCGTGGACGAAGTTGCATCGATTGATGGCTGGATTGGACCCTGGCACAAGCATATCTTGGCGGTTGCATGATGAACGTGCCAGCACAACGCCAATAACCATGCGCCAGACACAGACATCTCGTCGTTGTCAACAGGGCACGTGATGCGACACTTGACTCCTGCCGTTCTACCGTTCTACTATCTCTTCTGTACGAGTCGCCCAGCGGAGACTTGATCGCACTGGATTCCGGATCCAGCCAAATACGACCGGCCGTTATTTTGGGACACTAAATTGGCCGTCGGCCTCTGTCGCCAACACAGCTACTAAAGTGCCAATTTGGATAAAAATATTAAGAAAAGCCAAGACGAAGGAAGAAGTAAAGATTGAATCTGAAAATTCCATTATGAGGATGGCCCATGAAGATGAGGGTATCGCATAGTCGTCTTGACATCATCCAGTCTCGTCTTAAGCCCGACCTGCTGTTATGTGGTTATCCAGATATATGCAGCAAAGCCTAAAGCTCTTCAATATCCATCCAAATAATCCGTACGGATTATAGGGGTAACTTACAGCTAACACGTTCTTGTTTATTCCCATTTTCTGTGCTTTTTGAAGTCATCATCATTATATGTCAATGTTGTTTGAATAGGTCATGGTCTGCTCGTACACTAACATCCGTGATATTTAGGGCGCAGGAGGGGGCCCCCTGGAACACAATGTCACAGCTCTTCTAGTGCGCTCCTTGAGGACAGGATGGTCTAAAGGATCAGTTGTAGCTCTTGACGCCGGCGTCCATCTTTCATCAATTGTTAAGATCTTGGAAAAGACTCAGCCTCCTGGTCTAGGAACGTCTGTTGCACTCCCGCATATTCTGGAGACGGGCCCCTTTGCCGGACTGGAGATTATGTCCACTTCGCCCACCACCAATGCTGGCTATGTCACAAAACACCTCATTGACACATATCTCATCACTCATCCTCATCTTGACCATATAAGTGGTTTTGTCATCAACACCGCCGGGCTTCCAGGCACTCGACCCAAGCGATTAGCAGGTCTGCCATCCACCATCTCGGCCTTTAAGCAGCATATTTTCAACAATGTCATCTGGCCTAACTTGTCGGATGAAAACAACGGGGCTGGTCTCGTCACTTATATGCGTCTCGTCGAAGGAGGTAGCCCGGCACTGGGTGAGGGAGATGGAAAAGGCTATCTCGAGATCACCGACGGGCTCGGTGTCAAACTATTCAGCGTTAGTCATGGGCACTGCATAGAGAGGCATGTCCATCGTGGTTCCGTCGCCTCATCTCGCTATGGCAGCTTTGACAATCCCTCGTTAGCCGTGTCTCCACGGACGATACCCGGTAGTACTGCTGCGTCCGGCCCACCATCTCTTTTCAAGATGCCTGCCCCTACCGTTCCGGAAAAGGAGTCTATCTGCGTGTACGATTCAAGCGCCTACTTCATCCGAGATAATGATAGCGGTCGCGAAATTCTGATGTTCGGCGACGTGGAGCCTGATATCCTTTCGCTCTCACCCCGCAATGTTATTGTCTGGCAGGAAGCAGCAACACGTATTGCGAACGGGAGCTTGGTCGCTATTTTCATAGAGTGCTCATATGACAACAGCCAGACTGATGACCGCCTATTTGGCCATCTCACACCTCGATATGTCATTCAAGAAATGCAAACGCTTGGATGCGCCGTCGAAATTGCCCGACAGGCGCTCAGCCCTGATCTGACTAAGAAGCGGAAAAGGGAGCTCTCAGTGGCGAATACCATCATAGAAGTCGGAACTGCACCCAATGGCGACGACCGCCCCGTTTCTCCGAAATCCACGAGACCTGCGAAAAAGGGGCCGAAATCCATGACCAGCGCAGAGCAGAGTGGTGTTGACACACCCCACTTGGCGACCCCAACGGCGGAACTGTCGTTGGTCGAATTCGAGGCCAAAACAAAGCCTATGATCCGAGCGCCCAAGTTTGCAAATGCGCTCAAGGGGCTCAAGGTCGTCATCATCCACGTCAAGGAAAAGCTCATGGACGGCGACAGACCCGGAGATATCATCCTTCAGGAACTACTCGAAGCCGAAGAGGAGGCTCAATTGGGCTGCGAATTCATCATATCAAGCCCCGGAGAAAGCATTATGCTGTAGTTTGGGCTATTATGTCCAGGGTTTCTTGATTACTTACCAGTTTTACAGCTTGCCCAGGCTGTCGTGTCGGCGTTAGGCGTTACTAGATACCATAGACATTTAGCTATCACGAGATAGGAGGTAACGAGTGTGAATGGGTTATGAGTATTTTCTATCGTATATGCTCAAAATATCAACATTGTGCACTGATTCTATACCTACATATGTATTCTCTTGAATCTCTACTCGCTCTAAGCTACCCGTGTCTATTCTCCATTGGTCCGTGATATCGATGCTTTGAAATGACGCTGTCGTCTCTGTGATGTGTACCTGATTCCACACGGATTCATAGTACGCCGCCAGACTCTTCGCCGTATCGTTAAGTGCATGAGAAAAGGGACAAATCGCTCGCCCTTTATTCGGCAGTGCCATTGGCCTTCTTCGCCAAAGCCTCATACCCCTCAACACCAAGATCCCTCTCAAAAACCGGACGCGGAATCTCCACCGCCTCAACAGTCCGTCCATACGAGATCCCACCAAGCCGACTAATCGGCCTCAACACAGCCGGCGAAACCATACTCCGATCCTCATTAATCGCATCCTCACGGACCCAGAACCGCTGCGCCTCCAAAATAACAACAGCAGCGGACTTCCGACCGGGCGTCACCCGACTCTCGAACTCCCGGATACTCTCCACCCGACACTCGACGGCGAACACGGCCTCGCGCACGCGCGGTGTTGATACGGTTTGCACGTCGTGCACGGGCGTTAGACCTGATACGGCCCATTCGGAACATGAGGAGGGCAGGTCCATGCTTGTGCTGTTCGCTGCTTCGAGGAAGTGCTCGCTGATGATGTTTACCGTGCACTCGCCGTTCGCGACGAGGTTGCGCAGCGTGTCCTTGGGCTTTGCGATGGACGATGCGACGCCGAGCATGAAGAGTGGCGGGTCGTTCGCTGCGATGTTGAAATATGAGAACGGGGCTAGGTTAAAGGTTTCTCCTTCTGTGGCGCCCGGGCCGGAGCCTGAGCGCGTTGAGACGAAACCGATGGGTCGTGGGGTTATGGCTGAGATGAGGAGCTTGTAGTTTGAGGTTGAGGGACGACCCGGCTCGTACGGGTCGATGGATATGTGGGATTTTGTGATGCCCGTGCCGTCGAGGTCGTTGGCGCCGGAGCCGGATTTCCAGTTTGGGGAGGCGGTTTTTGTGTAGTGGAAGGTGGATGTGCTGTCCCAGTCTGGCCGGGAGGCTTCGAGGGTTTTGAAGTCTGGGTGGTGGGACATGGTGGCGGCCGTGGTGGTGATGAGGCGAGAGTGGGGAGAGTGGATGGGAATGGGGGAGTAAGGAAGTGATGGGTTGCGCAGGCGCAACCTGGGTTTTATGATATTCTCGGTCGCGAAGGAGCGCCGGTTGTAACCGCGCATGGGGGCATGGCTGTTCCTGGCTTGCACCTTGCATGCGCGTCTGAGCGGGGTTGATCCGCTGCCGTTTGCGGCCGCGGGTATTCCGGCGGCTCGTGAGAGTAGCCCCATTTCCGCGCGGACGGTGGTGGGAATGTAGTTCGGAAGTATTCCGTGCTCCGAATGGGGAGATTTCTGGTTGATCTGGCTCACTTTTCCTGGGAAAAAGAGGCGAGATTCTATAGTCAATGGTGTCACTGAGTTGTTTACTTGTGTTGCCTAACTACTATTTGCAGAGATTGTGTGGTTGTTGTGCTCGGCTCGGTAATAACGGTTGGATGTTTGGCTTACACGGCCATTGGTAATTGTTGACGAAGCACGATGCTAACGCCGAACGGCTAACGGTGGATTACAGGGGTAACTGCGATATCTGCATATATCTTTGTAGCTGCCACTATATGCATTTATGCATGATCATCACTTTAACAGATATCTTCTCTGCGTACGGATTGCGGATGGTTGACCACTTCAGCCAGAGACAGATACAAAAAGGCCCCTATTATCAACATGAGGCTCTATGTTTGACACTATATGATAATAGTGAAGACGAAACGTTGCGTTGTTGTTTTAAAGTGTGTAATCTTGTGTTGAGTCGCACGGATGAACAACACCTGCACGGAGAGAAACCCGGGCAGTCTGACCCGATTCGTGGGGTCAACTGACGGTGTAACTTATTATTCCATGCTACTACATGAAAAGCAAATACGCCCTAATCCCTACGAGCAGTGAGATACTCAGATCTCCGGGTCTTCTTGCTGCCATCCTTGTATTCATCGCGACCTGTCTTGCGTGATGTTGAAGACCTTTCCCGCAATCTGTATATATCACGCCGGAGGCATCTCCGCAGAGGTTGTCGGTGGAGGAATCGATGTGAAGGGCTGACTCGGCGATCGTCCTCACCCAATTGCCAAGAATGTGTCGCGATGTTCTGGTACAACCGATGATATAATACAATCAAGTACGCAGTACGTAGAAGGTATTGATCTGCCAGCCCATGTCGCCATATCCATCTGCAATACCACCCGGTAATTTGGGGTCTCTTGGAGGTGGCTGAGCCCTAATTAAGAGGGAAACCCCCTCATTGTTTTTTCGTGGTTCTTCGACTCGTCATCCCATTCACACAATTGGCGCAAGAGAGAGAGAGAGAGAGAAATGGCCATCATGAGATCGTCGCGATTCTTTGTCTGTACGGCGTTGTTGGTGTTGTTCCAACTGCCATCACAGGCCGATAACCTCATCCCAGCTGTTTGCTATGACTCTTGCAGTAAGTCTCATCGAAGCAGGATAGAGGCCATCTCGGAACTGACGATGATGCTTTGCAGACAATGCTCACCTTGTCACTCAAGCCTTTGGGAAAAGCCCTGAACTTTGTGCTTCTGATTCGGGATTCCTATCATACTACCATGCCTGTCAGGACTGCATCGGATCTCATTCCAATGGTACCTCCGCTGATACTAGCACCTACCTGGACTCTGAATTTGATCAATATGTGTCCTTTTGCCAAGCACTGCCCGCAGACACTGGACTGGCGGTCAGTAAAGAGAGTGTTAATGTAGCATCATTGCGCACACAATAACCAGTCATCGCAGAGTTCCTCGGCTAGTATGACGAGGTCATCAAGCTCATCGGAAAAGACCCTAAGCGGAGAGGTCACGATTCTCACTGCGTTTCCATACACAGGAACCTTGGGTGATGGAATGGTGACTGTTTGGACACTCTCGAAGACGATTACCAGTTTCGCGCCCCTGCCGAGCACCACGGTCATCACGATAACGACGACTGAGAATTCACACTCGACTCTGTGGATATTCACCAAGACGTTGAATCCGTTACCTACTTCCTTGATCGATCGCAATGCCACAGATGCCGTGATAACAACGATAACACCGGGGCC
This sequence comes from Xylariaceae sp. X3-2, assembly GCA_028637685.1. Lineage (NCBI taxonomy): Eukaryota > Fungi > Ascomycota > Sordariomycetes > Xylariales > Xylariaceae > Xylariaceae sp. X3-2. The sequence continues at coordinate 46,660 of JAJFDI010000114.1, forward strand.
GACGCCGGGGTCGAATTCAGATGCGGGTGCGTGATCCATACACTACACTCGCTGTCGCAGTCATATCATGTTGCCCATTGAGAAATCATGAAAACACTGAGTCGCTTCGCTGACCCTCAGTCCAGGGACGGACAGCTTAATAACAAACCCGAACCACCAGGTGACTCCAGCCTGGATTGCCGGACCAATCATCGGCGGCATTGCTGGCGTGACGATTCTAGTGACGGCATGTTGGCTGCTGATGCGCAGGAGGTCGCAGGCCGCTAAGCGAAGACAGGCCCGGAATGAACTGCACGGAGAATCTGCGCTGAAATCGGAAATGCCTGTCGAGCTGAAACCGCAGGAATTGCCGGCTAAAGAACCGATCGGACATGAGAATAACCCTAGTGAATTACCGGCTGAGAGTGCATAGTGCGGCGGATGAAATGAATTGGGTATGGTAGTCGTTATATAAGATCAATACATACCGACTGTCTGCCCATACTTGCTCACCACGGCTGAGGCTTGTCATACTTGGGACGTTGGAGGGTGAGGTATTCCGCAGGTGGTACACGGAAGTCCAGCGCGGAGAGTTGAAAAGGACGCGCGGAAAAGAAAGAAATCCTTGACGGTTGGGTGGCCAGCTGATTTATGGGAAAGAATAGGGGCCCCCCTTTAGTAGGGTACGGGGTGACATAAATGCATATCCCCTGTATGGACTTAATAGGGGTAGTTGCATTCCAGTCGCGTTGCTCGAGAAACGGGTAGGTTTTGGGTATTTATTTCTCTTTGTCTTTGATTTCTCGTCGGAATGAGTTATGACATACACGCAGCCTGCTATCAATAATATTAATGAATCTAAATGTGACTTACAGGAAGGATCAGGTGCCGGAATACGTTTGTATGAAGCGAAAGACGAAGGAAAAGCAACTGGCTGCTCACAACTGTTCGGCATGGTTTGTGACCAATCCGTGTTGCGACGCTTGCTGCAGCAGACGATGACACATATTAATCCGTACACGCCGCAGAGAGCTGATCTTTTCTTTTCTATCAACGCCACCGTCGTCAACATAAATTCGGTTAAGTATAATTCGCAAAGGGACTGCGAGATCAATTACAGCTTCGCCGATTGGGAACTCCCCACTGGCGTCCGAACCCGACGGGGCCAAGCCAAGCGACGTTTTACGACCGGAGACCATTCCCGGCCGTTATATAACCCAGCCCTTTTCGGTATTAACAGGCTAGTTCGTAGTTAGAGATATAAACAGTGGGATCTCGGTCTTGCAAATATCTGCCGGCGCTTACAAAGCCGACGGACAGCCGGGCTCTGGACTACGGACTAATACGGGGATCGGCGATGTGGAGATAGGTACTTGTGGAAGTCTTATGCCCGACGGTCTTTGCGGATCAACGTGCTCAGGGGCCCAGGCTTGACGTAACGGAGTCGACTATCTATTTAGTAATAATCCGTAGTGAGGCAGACACGAGCCCGGAGATCTAGTTGGGTATCCAGAATATTCCGTAGCGTTCCATAGCGTTCATAATTGCAGGGCGGCACATGGGCCAGCTTGTGAAAATGAATACGTACGCCTTTGCGTCGACTGAGAGGGATAAAGCTACGAAACATAGTTCGAAAGATCCGAAGGATTCTGGCATCAACATTACTTCAAACGACGATGTGACTGAATCCTCCCGGTTTTGGGATTGTTATTGTTCGGAGTGAGGACTTGATTACATATTCCTGAATAGGGAGGTATTCCGAATTCCGTAGCTTGATCGAAACAACCGGCTGGTTTGATTATTCTGTTGCCTCACGCTTGATGGTGAACCGTGCGTATCGCTAATCAACTACGGCAACTCGCTCGAGGATAGTCAGCACTACCTCAAGGTCCTTGTGTCTAAGAACGTAGACGTAGTCTCGACTATCTAGCAATAGTATTCCGGCTTTGCCATGGCTCTTGACTCGGGGGCCTTGGAAAATATCCCGAAGACGTGTCAAGATCCGAGCCATTAATCGATCAAATGCCGACGTAAAGCATTTGACTGAGACTATCTAGCCCGGACTTTGCGACAATTGTGTTTGCCGAGTTTAGATCTAGTCGGAATATGTCTATTTCTTATCTGATGCCGCGTGTATCGTCGTGCTAGCTTCTGGGAACGATTGTCAAGTTACCAGTCCTTTGTCAATTCTTCCTATTTACACTCATGAGATTGGCTAATCCTAATGAAAACACAATTGAAGAAAACCTCCTTTGCGTTATAAATCGTTTGATTGTTTGATCAATTGCCCAGAACTGCTGATATTGACTTAAGGTAACATTCTGAGCTGGTAGTACCTAAGTGTCAATACCAGCCCCTTTTCTACGCCGGCACAGGTGAAAATAATCCTGAGCATCAACCTACCTGTTTGCATTCATATGTAACTTTTGATCCAGAATTCAAAGCAACCTTCTAAAATAAACACTCGACTTCAATTGAGAATCGAGATCGTGAGTTGTAAGGCACAATATTGATTTTCACATTTTGGACGGTAATTCTGCGCAGCCCCTTTTTGACTCTCAAAAGCAAAATATTATAGCGCAGTTACGTATACAATGACCAATCTATCGTCATTATTATCTGCTCGAACTTTTTTATTCAAATCCACTCAAGCACAAACAAAATTGTTTCAACATCATCGGGCAGTGTCCTGCAAGCCGAAAACTCTGTCGTCGCTTTCTCACCGCCGCTTCACCAGACTCTTACGAATTGTTTTTACCAGAAGTTTCCCCGGAGGATGAAGAAGCAACATAATTAAAGTTGCGGGGGATTTGAAGCCGAGGGGACTACCCTCGGGCTGATTAACCCACCTGGGCAAATGCTGCGTAGATTAACGCCGCACACGATTCATGATCCGGGGAGCTAACTCCTGTCTTGCTACTATCAGATCTATGACTCTTGGCAGATCCGACGGCCTCTACGAAGTCGAGCCTGTAGCAAAACAAAACACAACTCGACAGGAAGATTGCCGCTAACCTCGATGCCGAGACATTTATCGTCTGACAGTGTCAGTCTGTTTGACAAGGCATCAGAAACACCAACAGGTGGCGCACCGAATAGGTAGTTCGGCAGGTGGCGTAAGAGGGAAATTTTCAAGTGAGACACAGACGGCCCTCAACACGGTACGGAATACCTACCTACTCTCCCCCCCTCGAAAAATCCGTGCAAGAGGTCAAAGCGTTCGCCACGACAGTGGCTACGCAGACTACTTACCTAGCTTTGCACGCTTGGCTTGCGTGGTGGCAAGTTGGGCAACGACGTTAAATCGCATCGCAGGTGATGCTAGTCGGCTAGCGTCCAGTGCCGCGCGTGATTCGCGGAGGATTGCTGCGTTTTCTTCGCGTTCACGGAAACGCCGTCGACTACCTACGGTCCACGGCCCAAATGCGAGTGAGGGCGGCGCCAACGATATCTAGTAGACTGATTGCCACGTACGTAGCTGGCTCGTGGAGTCTGAATGGGAGATGTTCAATGTGGATGACTGAGTTGGGCACAGAGGGTTTTTATGGTTGATCATTCCCTGATTGTTGGCAACATGTTCGGTAGACGGGACGTACTTAAACACCCACCGCTCTTCCGTCAGAGCCGTCGGTGAGCCCCTTATCGTAGCTCCCTTTTTAGGCTTCTGAATCTTTCCCTCGCGCCCGTGTCCCCCCTTCCGGACCTCTCAACAATGCCGATCTTTAGCAGCACACCGCTCTCATTCAGATCGAAGAGACTCTTGTTCAGTCTGAGTAGTCGAATTATTCGTCCCTTCCACTAGATTCGCCAACGAGCCCGATTAGGAGAATGACCTTCTCACTGTGAGGGTTTATTGAGTCAGGAGGTCGCCACCACAGGTGCGTAAATATATGACTTCCCTCCTTTGATGCGAAGGAGAGGGAAATCCGTGAGGAGGGAGAGATAATGTCCAGTGTTCGATTGTATTGACCTCTATTCCGTGCTCCCTATCTAGGCTGCGCACCGAGAATACCGACATCCCCGACTCATATTGATGCAGAAGTGATCCGTACGGAATAGGCATTGTCATTGCCTAGATTACGACATCTCGTGGCCGTCGACATAGTCGTGAACTGGTGGTCAATGCGTTGTCCGTGCTCAACATTGCGCAAAGGCTGGTAGGCCGACCATTCTCATCCCGGCTCGCTGCTCAGGTAGGTACGTATCCGAGACTGGCTCTTCACGGAAAACAATTCCTCGGTTGCATTAAACTTCTGAGGCGGATCACCAGCTACCACCGGACTACTAGCAGCTGGGAATGCACGCGGTCTGTCTAGAGCCTAGCAGCCCACGCCACCTGCACTGCTAGTAATATGTATCTCAGGGGCCGCTCTCCAGGACTTATGTGACGGTGCAGTAGCTCCCGAGCTGCATGCCAACCGGTTGCCCGCTTCTGGAATAACTCGGAGCCGTCTTTGCATCGAGGTGCTCCTATTCGCTGTCCTGCTACAGCCGCAGATAAGCCAGTCGCTCCCTGGGTGACTGCTACGGGGTTAACCCTTCATGGTAGTACAGTAAGGAATAGACGAGTACCTTGGTACTTGGTGGTAGACCGGGCCTGTGCATTGTTGCGGCATCTGGTTGATGTTAGTAGATATGTTCCACGCTTTGGGAGGGCAGGAGAAGGAGAAGAGCTTTCGAGTTATCTTTACAGGTAGCTTAGCAGCGATCAAGATGGCGTCTTGAGTGCCGTGTTGAGAAGTACTCGGTACTATCGTGTGTAGAATGATGACGGAACTCTTCCGCCAGTGATGCTAGGGTAGATCTGATCGACAGACCATGGGATTGGCCTCTTCGAAGCCAGTCTTGTAGACACCATACTGTTGTGAACGTCTGTGTGATCTTGAAGTTGCTCGTGCTTCCATGGATGGTAGCATACGTTGGCCTACAGTAGTAGATACCGAATCATGTTGGATGAAAGAGGAGGGAGTATGCATCTTGATCGCCCCAGATTGCACCGTAATACCGATTCAACGGGTGGTGATAAGAAAATAGTAATTCATCCGGCAGGAGAGAATGATTACTATGAAGCCACCTGACACATGATGTCTGATTCTTCCACCGTGTGCGTCAGGGATGACCGGCAGGCAGATTTCTATACAAATTCCATAGAGCAGTATACAGTCTTTACTGTACTCAAGGCACTGTGTTACACAGGTTGACCTGACAACGCACTTTTGACGGCGTTGTTTACCACTACCGGGGCAAACGTCAACCCGGAAACAATCTTCCTCGCCAAGATCTCTCTCTCTTGCCAAAAAGGTTACCGAGATGCAGGATACCTTCGGAAACATGAGCGTACATACGTTATGCATCCCTTTTACTCGCGCGGGCCGACCCGCCCAGGTACAGTATGTATCTAGCTTGGTACTGTATTACCCCTTTATGGACTGGATCTCTCTCTATCGAGAAGTCCGCCGCGATCGATATGTAGTTATCCCCTATATGCAGTCTTCCGGAGTGATTATGTAATTGAAATAAAGTGTGTTGACCGATCGGTGGGTCGCGCTACGTCATGCTACCCACACGTGGTGATCCGAAGTGACCGAATGCAAACCCGGTTTATTGGCGGTAGGGTCGAACTGCGGGGCGGCGGGTACTTTTCTCTCTCTCTGCGCTGAACATGGCGAGTTTGATGAGAAATTACGGAATATATTCCGTTGCGCGGGAGGCCGTATTCTGGACGGAATATGCCCCCTGTGTACGGATTAGATACGGGTTTTGCGGTGTGTAGAATGACGCGAATTCATCCAGCGTTCGGAATGCAGAATGCTTTTCTGGGTAAACGGTATTCCTATTCCGTTCGATGCCTGCCGATTCCCGTCGCATACGGAATGCCTACGGCGGATTTCCGAGGAGACGGAATACCGAGGATATCCTTCGCAGTAGGGCTTAGCGAGAATGGGTTTTTACAGGGGTCGACGAAGACTTGCATGTGCTCCATCATGCGCTCGACAGTCTCGTCGGGGCATGTGATCACTTCTCGATGCGAATGATGCCGTGCCGTTAACTGTCGACCATAGCACGTACGGAAGAAACTACACATGGATGGTACGATAATCCGTACGGATCTACACACTCATATTGTATTCGTACTAGGCAGATAATATGAGGTAGGTAACTTGCAAGTTGCTGGGAAGTGCTGGGATGGACTAAACTAGCGTGCAAGTCCGCGCTCGGTTTTGGAATTCTTCTGCATTCTTTCTCTTTTCGGCGCTAATTGTTTTCGCTACTCTCTTAGCTCAACCGGTGGGTGCGCTGGACAAAACATCACGATGCCCAGGGCCGACGACAGGATGAGGATTGGTTGCCGTCCAATCGTAGCAACAGCCCTAATCTTCACCCGCTCGCCCTTAGTGAAACCGAGGCAAGCAACGGGTGTGAATATTCAGGCTGGCTGGATAAGATACGGTGAACGGATCCTTCGACAGTACGTGATTGCAGATTGCAGATTATTATAGGCGGCGGATAATTTGATAATTGTCTGGCTGGAAAGCTGGGAGGCTCGGCCGAGGGGGGGATGTCCCCTATAGGCACGAAAAACGAGAGAAAAAGCCCTCGAGCCTGGGGCGGGAGAAATTGTCGACCAGACACGCTAGATAATTACTATGGCACCACGAGCTCCTCCCGCTGTGGTTTTCCGTAGCGTACGGGACCCGACAAGGTCCTGTGGGCTGTAAGCAACTGGGAGCGGGTGGGTAAGCCTGGGCTGTTATACCTACTCTCTCCTGGCCCTGCCGACTTTCCATGCTCGTACGAACACGCCGTACAGCCAAACCACCACCATCAGACCATGGGTTTTCGCCCCTCAGACGTCAGCCTCTTTCAGAGCACGACGCTATCCATCTTCCTATTACATACTCAGATGCACTAGGGTTTCCGAGGCGCCATGGACGGTCTCATGGCATGTTTAAATATAGTTTCACTGACTCAGCTGGATCTCGTTGGCGGTCCTCTTGCTGACGGCCAGGGCAGAATCTAGATCATCCAGATCTCGGCTTGCGGGTACATGCCCTGATGATCCGAAACTGACGCTGCCTATACAGACGGGACGGGACTCACGGCAAGACGTCCTGCTCAGAACGACGTGAGTTGGCAACTCTCCGACGGTGTAAGCCGGGAATAGGAGATGTTATCTTTGTCTAAACATCCACAGTGATCAGTCGACTCTCCCCGAAGAAACGCATCGAGCAACGCCTCGAGACGTTCAGCACACCACCTACTGATTATCTCCCTACCAGTCCACCCGCCGGGGGGGTGATAGCTTGTCCCTGACTCCTTGAACTGTACACTAAGAAGTAAGCCTGGTAGCTTAATTAGATCTGGAAGCATTACGGAATTAACCAGCCCTAGACCACAACCTTGGCGCCGGGCGGTAATCTTTCTCCAGACTTCCCCCTAGACTGTAGGGACTATGTTCTTTGGGTTGAAACCCAGCCTGGCACTTAACCAGCGGTATCCTACCGTTGCCGAAGAGACTTCCCATCCCAAAGCATCTAATATCTTGCGTGTTTTCCACATGGTGCCGACGTTGAAATTGACGCGACCCTTTTTCCATCCCAGGATTTGCGCGGAAGCTCGCCTCCTATCGGCTGGCTGAGCGGTATAAGTCGGACTTCCCCTCTCTCTCTCTCTCTGTCTCTCTCTACGCGTGACCGCCTATTTGGTTACTATATTTTTTTTTGGTCTCTTTTTTATTTTTGTTTATGCGATAAACATGAATAATTTTTCTCGTCACATAGCGTGTAAACTATGTCGCGACAGAAAAGTTCGATGCGATGGCGGCCAACCCTCCTGCGATAAGTGTCGTCGATCGGGAGAACTGTGCATTTACGTGCCGACACATAAACCCACAAAGGCCGATCTGACTCAGACAATCGAGAGTTTGCAGGAGCGATTAGGTATTGTTGCCCCCTCTTGCCCCTCTCCTTCCCCCTTCTCTCTCCTACTCTCTCCCCCTCCTGAATTCGGAGGACCCCAGTTCTTCTTGCGGTGGAGACGGTGCATAATATCGAGACGACTGACAGGGAGAACAACAGACAAAGCGGAGGCCTATATATTAAGGCACAGCAACACGAATATATCTGCATCGTTACCGCTGCCGAGCACGACACCTACCTCAGCACTGAGCGTTGACTATCCAGACTGCTCCTACTTCGACCTGTCCGCATCCGCGACGGTCCCGGCTCCGGCGCTGGGAGGCCATTCTTTCCCGCCGGCACACGGTGTCTTGCCGTCCATCCCTTACTCTCAGCACCATCATCACCATCATCAGCAGACGCCCATATCACCGCAAAACACAGACGGCGAATTCATTAACTATGCAGCCAGCCCGCAGCCCCTCGACGCGGCACATTACTTGGACAACGACCCGAGACGCTTAGACGACGTCTCAGGGGCGGCCCGCCGTGATAGCGCCACCGAACACCACAGGCGCATCCCTAGTCGCCACCAGGTGCGCATCGCTAGTGACGCCGCCTCGTCGACTACGCCGCCGTCCTCCGCGTCGCCGAGTCGGAGGGGCCAGCGCGCTGAGGACGCGAACCATATCCTGGCCGAGTTTACGGCGTTCGGCATGGCGGTCTTCAATACGCAGGCGGAGATTGCGGGCGTCTCGTCTGTTGTCGCGGGATACCTGGAGTGGATGCGTAAGGCGCTGGAGATGAACGAACAGGGACAGGGGCTGGAGGCGCCGTCGAAGGCGAATTTGGCGATGCTTGTGTCCCTGCAGATGAGGGTGCTTGAGATCAATGCGATGGCGCGCGCTAGACATTTGGATGCGTGGAGACAGTCTGTTGCGAGACTTGAGAGGATCCCGGGCGTTGGGGCCATGATGGGTTTGTTTGATAATGAGATGGTGAGGAGGAGTGCGGAGACGGCGAAGTTCTTCCAGTCGAGCTATAATGTTTGCGAGTCGTTGACGGAGCAGACGGCGCAGATTCCGGAATGATGAGTTGCCGTCTTGTTGCTACTCTGTTGCGGACGGACGACAAAGTTGGATTACTTGCGTCGAATTCGAAGGTCATGCACCCCCTGACGGAAAGGAGAGGCCGTACCTGGTGCGTGTGGGCGCTGGGTTCAAGTAACAATCTTTTTCGAACCTTGTGGTTTCAACAGCGCAAGTTTCAGTTGCAGATAACTCGATCATGGCATTGTTGTTACAAGATGGAGACAATCCAGGTCTCAGCAAGACCAACTGCTTAGTTCGGTACTTTGCCATGGCCGAGTCGAGAGGTATTGGGCGTGAGAAGGGGTCAGGATGGTGGTCGATGTCTTCTACGGTTATTACTCATTGCCCCGATCAAAGGCCCCTGACAGGTCCATGATGATGGTGTCGTTGTCAAGAGATTACATTCTGCTATGTATGAACAACTCGATACACATACGGAGAAGAGTGTTTTCATCATATACAGAGAAGAGTGGTTTCATATACGCAATGAACTTTCTTGCATCATGTGAACAACTTACGAGTTATCGACGTTTTCACGACAAGATCTAAGGAGGATGGTTAACGACTTCAGGGGTTGGGAACGACCCCGAATGGCACATCGATGATAGAACTGGCACATCGATGATGGATCCAAGTTCCACTAGGTACATTGAAAATGTTTTCCTTTTCTTTTTTTTTTTTTTGGAATTCTTTCTCTTTTGTATCGGGGTTTGGCTAGGATCTATGATCCGGGTACAGGCGTCCGTGGTTCTTTAATATATTCATCTGCTATGATCATGTTTCTCATGCGGACCATCAATTTGTCTTCTTATGTGAATGGCAACAAATCCGTCCAACGTTTGGCACGAAACGAAGGTATGTAGTAGAAGCATGACAAGCTGCTATTATCGTAGACAAGGGGGATAGGAGAACATTACCCGGGATTCTCAATGCGTGTCAACATACTAGCAGTATCAGAACTGGACAAAATCATGATGAGCCCACCTTTGACATGATCTGTATTCTTCCAACTTGCGATCACGATACAAATGGTGATGCGATCAGTTGCTACAGATGACTTTTGGCACTCGTGGCCGGCACTGAACCTACGATTTGTGTATCCCATTGCGGGAGTCTGAGCTCACGATCAGACGTGTTGTGAAACGAAGTCAAGAGAACCTAACAATTGTCAGTGAGTGGATATGTACGGTCTGTGGAATGAGAAATATATCCCTAGATGGCATTGTGTTCGCTTAGTTGACATCACAAAATGTCCCCATTTAGCGACGGTGGCCCCTTTAATTCTTTTTCCTAGCAAACACATAATTAGATCTGGACGCTCGTGAGTCGGCATTACGTAGCCGGAGCGGGATAAGTTCACAATCGGTGTCGACAAATTTGGATTGCCTGGATAGCGGGGTGTAATTCGTCATTCGTCATTCGTGTTTTCTCTGCGAACAATTGGCAGTCACGAGTCACGACTCACGACACGGTCGGACAGGAAGGGACTCGTTCGGCAGGCACACAAGTCGCGCCTGTCATTCACGCGACTCAGCTGGCCCCTCCTTCCCCACGCCGTGCATGCTGCAAGCTGTCGGCCCTTGGTGGGTCCGCACGCCGCCCCGATGTCGGCCGGCCAGCTAAAACAGCCAGACTGTCATCAGGTATTTCGTATATCTATTCCGTGCACGCCTTCCTTCTACTTTTCACCTCTGACATCAGATCAACAACAGCTTTTGCTTCGTAACCTGAAATCTCGAGTGTGGCATATTGCTCTCGGCACCGGGTGATACCTATATAGTGGTAGGCGCTTGTTTGTTGTACCAGTAAGACGGCTTTTTAGTAGTAGTAGGCCATCCAGTACGGAATACAACCGGCAGAGTGCTCGGCAAGGGCAGTTTCGTCGCGCTTTCATCTTCTCAACATGTCGGCCTCCCTACCTGGTAACCGGGAGCTGCCCGAGTCGCAGTATGACCTGAGCACGTACTGGGGGCGTGTGCGCCATACTGCCAGCATCACCGATCCGAGGTGAGTATCGTCTTCTGCTGCGCCAGGTGAATCGACTGACTCTGGCCCGATTTCTCAAGGACGCTTTTGGCCGGGAAGGCTGGTCTGGAAGATGCGAAGAAGCTGATCGTGGCCTACAAGCGGGGCGAGATCAAGGAGATGACGCCGGAGTTGTGGAAAGCAAAGAAGATTGTCGACTCGACGATCCATCCTGGTACGGCATCGAACCTCTGCGCTGAATCCATGCAGCTCGGACTGGACTGATCGATGCAACGTTCTACTAGATACGGGCGAGCCCGTCTTGCTGCCCTTCCGCATGTCTTGCTTCGCTCTCTCCAACCTCGTCGTCACCGCTGGAATGCTTACGCCGGGTCTATCGGTACGCGGTCTCGTCTCGTCTCGTCGAATGCCATCTCTCGCCTCTGCCCATTCCATTCGAAGCAAACAAGATATAATAAGCTAATCTTTTTCTTTTCCGCGCCCGCAGAACACAGGCACAGTTATCTGGCAGGTCATGAACCAGTCCCTCAACGTTGCCATCAACAACGCGAACGCAAACAAGTCGACGCCGCTTTCGTACTCCAAACTCGCGCAGTCTTACTTCCTCGCCGTAGGCGCCTCGTGCTCGGTAGCCGTGGGTCTGAACTCATTAGTGCCTCGCTTGAAGCGCGTGTCGCCCTCCACAAAGCTGATCCTTGGCCGCCTCGTACCGTTTGCTGCTGTCGCGTCTGCAGGCTTTCTGAACGTTTTCCTCATGCGCGGTGAGGAGATGCGTGTGGGCATCGACGTATACCCTGTGCTGTCTGCCGCCGACAAGGCTCGGCTCGCAGCCGAAGGAAAGGCCGAGAGCGACGTGCCATCGCTGGGCAAGAGCCGCAAGGCGGCAACGATTGCTGTGACTGAGACTGCCGTCAGTCGCGTACTCAACAGCAGTCCCATCATGGTAGTGCCGCCGCTCGTCCTCGTGCAGTTGCAGCGCACCCAGTGGCTGCGCAAGAATCCACGACTGACGCTGCCGGTCAACCTGGCCCTCATCCTGGGCATGAGCTATGCTGCCTTACCGCTGGCTCTTGCGGCATTCCCCCAGCGACAGCGCATCAGCGCCGATAGTCTGGAGGAGGAGTTCCGGGGTCGCGGTGGCGAGGGCGGCATGGTCGTGTTCAATCGTGGAATCTGATTGTCTGTACCAAGTAGAGATAGATAGATAAATAAAGAACGGGTTTCACCTTCAGCATGGTGTGCAGAATATGCTGGGGCTTTCATGCGACGGCTGGCTCCCGCAACCTTGATTAGTATCCGGCACCCACCGCCATCCGATGACACGGCGTCGGCGGGGCGACTGCGTTGTGATGCGTACCGAGTGAAGTCATGACAGGGTACGTGCATCATGTACGTCGCTCCAAACTACCAGATCAGCCCTGATTCCCTCATGACACATACACCATGGCTGCGTGATTTTATGTAATGTGGACGCACAATGGGCATTGATCAGCTCATCCGTGTCCTCCCGGAAAGAGACCAGCCCAGGTAGGTAGGTATGTACCTAAGGTGTACGCATTATAGGTCATGAAAGTAGTCGTAGGCAGGTAACATGTTGGAAGAGGAAGGCATTTATAAACCTGTGATTCTTCCCGGGCATCGTCAGGGCGTCACGCAAGAGTCCAAACATATAAACCGGATGAGCTTGTGTGTAATCCGTAAGCTGCAATTACAATACGAGGGGATGAATTGTGCTAAAGTCCCTCGGTCCGTCTGGATGGATAAGCTCTTAATAAAGGCAGGTAAGCCGTAGGCACGGAGCAATGATGGGAGGGCCAACACAGAAAGATAACTCGACTGGGGTCTGAAGGAAGCCCTCGTCGCAAACAACAGGCCATTGGCGGTTTGGAACCAGGCAACGTGGTCACGGCCTGGATTGTGAACGTTGCAATACTAATTAGCAAGCATCCTGAACACGCTGTCTCGCCTCAGGAGGCTTATTGTCGCAGTGGGATGGACGCGGGGTAGAGATTACATGCTTCAATGACTTACATGATCGTGCTCAAGGGTACGAAGTCAAGTATTCCATTCTATCTTACCGCCGTGGTAAGTAGTAGTAGTAGTGAGTGCATTCCGTATGATATGAGACTTCTCAGTGGTTATCTCTCATGATAGGCGAGAAACAAGGTGCTTCTCTGCAGGCGATGCAACACAGGGACTCTTTATAGACTCCGTAACCCAGGGTCACGGAGTACTTGCAGTTCGGTTTTGCTTTTCAATCCATTAATAATATGGTGCTGATCTCCCTGGCTTGCAAGCTGAGTGAGCCAAGGTTGGGTTGGTTGTGTCGTGTTGCAGGCAACGTCGAGGCAGACAAACATAGATAAAAGAAAAAGAAGCGAATATAGACCTTGTTGTACGTGCACGTAGTAGGTGCTACTAATATGAGGTCACGGCCCTGATATCCGTGGAGTCGGTGGAGGTCTTCGTCTCATAATAGAAATGACTCCATGCCCTATGCTAGTGGGCAAATGAACCAAGACCGAGAAATGGAGACGCGGGTGAATTGATTGCGCGGAATAGCGAGGGCAATGCTACCCTACCTATGCAATATTCGCTTCTCGACTGGAGTCACTGCACACTGGAAAGTCTGGAGAGAGTTGTTGGCCCTGGCGGAAAATGCCTGCTTTGCATGGCAGAAAGGGAAGAGACTCATTGTGTGCACTTCGTACCGATGGGTAGACTCGTGAAGTACCTACACTGCAGCCTCGAGGGTACCTGAGCCAGACCGGGCCAGACTGGGAGTCGCACGGCTTTCAGAGAGTCGAGCTGGCGTGAGCGAGTATCCGTATCACGGACGGTACTGAGTCGCCTCACCAAAGCTGTGAAAAAGTGACATGATGAGCCACGAACCCGCGCTGGCTCTCTCTGAAGGCGGCGACCTAGCGAGTGGGTGACATACAGTACGTCGTCATACGGAATACTTCTCCATTACCAAGCTAGACCGGCGGGGCCGCCATCCTTGATCGCAGGCCGACGAGTTGGTTGGCTATCACAGCACATTGACGTAGGTATGTCTGGAACAAGCAGCCTACCAGGCACGCCTAAGGGTTGGGCGCACCGCACTGGCATGAGGGTAGGTAGGTATTCGGTACCTAAGGCATTCCGTTAGGTACGAGTAGGTAGGTAGTTTTCGGGGCTGTTGATGAATCAGTGACGATGGACCTGAAGAGAGTGTGCAGCCCGGATTATGGATAAGAAGAGACTGATGGCCCCGTGGCAGGCAGACACGTATGACGGACAAGTACGGATTACGGTGCGATGTGTTCCGTAATGTGGGGGATATACCGTTCTGCTCGAAGCAAACAGTCTTCCGTAATACGACAACAGAGGAACTACAAGTACTCGTAGAGGGTCTTGTTGAATGCCGTAATTCGCGAGGCATGATCTTCGATGTGTGCGTGCATGTGTGTGCGCGTGTACGGATTACGGATTACAGATTACGCACAGGCTGGAAACGGCCAGGCTAGTCGAGTTGTTTGCCGATGGAAATCCGTGAATTGAAACATGAAGGGCACCGTGGTTTGCACAGTGAAGATACGGAACACAGTCATGTTGCATGATGAGATTGATGAGATTCCGTTAAGAACGGATTAAGTTTGATGGAAGGAGGTACCGGTGACTACCAAAGTGCCGAAAACAGGCGGTTGTTGCTCGAGAATGTCATGCCCATCGGTAAGGTTAAAGCAGGACTTCAGTTTTAGGTACCCTGTTGCAGGCAGAATCACCAGGAAATTACGAAATAAGTGCTTCAAAGTCAACTACAAGACGCCTTCTCCAGGTCAATCAACCTTATTAGATTGCGTACCTGGTACCGCAGCTCCTCGGGCCACCCCCGGGCGACAGCATTGAATTTAGATACGGTATTCCGTACGTACGGACACAGGACACAGTGACTCCCATAACCATAATCATTCCGTATGTGCTACGGAAGACAAATGTTGTTCGATTGAATGGAAAGATCCAAACCTGGTATTCCGTTTTGTGTTTCCTGTATATTCCCTGGACAATATCCCGCATCCCGGAGATATCGAGCGTTATCAAGATAATCCGCAAACTCACCTGCGGATTACAATGATTAATCCGTAAAAGCAACCTTAGGGCTTCAATTTCACGGACTACGGAATGGGTAGGTACCGACTCGTACCTACCCAATCTGCGTCGAAGGGAAATTCACGCCAGGTGCGGAATAGGGCACTTGTATTACTTCCTATTCCGTACGCGCCAGCGCTGGATGGCACCATCGAGACGCCCCGCCATTAGTGGTTGCCCTGCCTGTAGCCGGTAGCCTCCCCCAAGTTCCAGGGCTTTTACAGGCCGCTACAGCAGTTGCGCGCAGTAAGTAGTACCTGGCCGTCGGGGTGCCGGGCATCCATTTAGCGATCTAACCGCTTGCAGAAGCTCACTAGGGCCCTAGGCACCGAGTCGCTCGAAATTGGCAGCTAGGGTAATAATTGTCAGCTGGAAATCCAACCTCTAGACGCTACAACGGCGCGAAGGCCACCTGCCGGGTTTTAATCTGAGGGCACAGCAGCAAGCAACGGCGGCAGGGAAATCCTCCTGGCCCGATCCAATTCTCCCGTTCCTTCCATAACCAGTCCATCGAGGTCGCTTCCACTCCTCTCCCTCTGCCTCTCCGTGCCAGTCCGAAGTACCTTTCCGTACCAGTGTTCGCCAGTGCCAATACGGAAATACCTGCCAGCCGTGCGAGTGCGTGTTTGTAATCGGTACCTACGGGATACGGATCCAGCCGTCCCTACTTGTACGTTTTCTCCCACGCACTGCGCTTTGCACCTCGCACTTCGCACCTCGCACCCTTCGCCGCTCGTAATTATCCGTTCCAAGATACCTACACAGAGAACCTCTTTACTCGAAAAGTCAGCCAGTTCAACCGAGAGCCAGAGCAGAGCGAGGCTTTGCCGCCGACTCGCTCCTTCCCTCACAGACCCTCGTGGCGCCTGCCCCCTCGACGCATTTTCTGCCGTCGTAGTCTGTCGACTTGGGCGTTCTCGTTCTCGCCCACGCACCGTAGCCGTAGCACAGAATGTCCACGCCAACCACTGCCACGGCCACACTGCCTCCGCATTATCGGCATCCACATCAGCATCACCCCCCTTCCCATCTTCATCCTCACCCTCATCCCCATCCTCATCCTCATCAGCACCATCATCACTATCCGCAGTACCAACCATTGCCCGCCAACAGCGCCTCCTACCGCGCCGTTGCTCCCGGCCAGGCCCCCGTTCTGCCTGCTCTATCTCCGGCCTCTTCCACTGCCTCCGTGGCCACGATCCCCAACCGGCAGTCACAGCATCGCTATCTCCCGAGTGCTGCTGCCTCCGTCTCGTCGTATGCGACGACCAGCAATTCCTCCTATATCGCTAGCGAGGTGCTTTCCAATGGAGGAATGCCTTCGTTAGCACCAGCAAGGCACGTTTCGACGCGAACACACTCGACGCCTCAATCGGAGACCCAGCAGTCACAGCCATCACAGCCATCACAACAGGCCCAGCAGATACAGCAGGTACAGCAAGTTCACCAGACTCAGCACATTCAGCACGTCCACCATCTTCCGCAGACTCAACAGCAGGTGCTGGCTCAGCACCATCAGGCTGGTTCGCAGCCACAGCAACAGCATCAACACGCCCAGCACGCCCAGCACTCCCAGCACTCCCAACTGTCCCTACAGTCTTTACCCTCTCTGCATTCCCTGCAGACACAAGTACAGCCGACACAGCCGACGCCCCAAACACAACCACCACAACCACTGCAACCCACGCTATCCGCTCAACCAGCACACCTCGTCAACATGCCCGCCACCGCCCAGCCGTGCTCGGACTCTCAGCCGAGGAAACGTCGTAGGTCCAAGGAACCCGATTGGAAGCAGTTCTACAAGAATGGCTTACCCAAGGAAATCATCGTCATAGACGACACGCCCGAGCCTGAGCACGGATCTACTGCTTCCACGTCTATGACCTACACAAATGATGCCATGAACGGCCTGGCCAATAACCAGGCCGCCCGCCACTGCGCCAAGAAACGAAAAAAGGAAGATGAACAGTACAATTTTGACACCAAACCGAATATGTCTGCGTATCAGCAGCCCTCGACAGGCTCGGTTTCCACCGACCGCACAACGTCGGCCTTGAACACGACTGCACCCACCTCGCTCTCGTCAAATGGCCAGTTTGACATTGACCCATCGCAAGCCGGCCAGAAGCGCAAGCGCACCCGACAGCAGCTCGCTCAAGACGCGAAGAGGAGAGAATTTGAGGCTCTTGGTGAAGGTTTCCTCGAGTACCAACCTCCTCCGAAGCCCATCAAGAAATGCGCAGAAGTCACAGTTCGGCCAGTGACCGACGTGAGTAGCATCTTCCTCTTCCCCTTTCTTCATGACTAGTAGCAGACATGGAGGTGATACTAACCTAAGGTCTGCAGCGTTCACATCAGCCCGGCACCAAGGTCGACGGCGATGACGGCCACTACATTGTCGTTCCTGATGCTGATCTCACTACCCAATGTAAGTCTATCACGCTCGCCCCTACTCACAGATTCTCCAGTATGCTTATCCTCGAATAGATCAAATCCGGAAGCTTCTCGGTCAGGGTACATTTGGCAAAGTCATCGAAGCTCGAGATCGCAAGTGTAACAAGCTTGTTGCCATCAAGATTATTCGCGCTGTGCAGAAGTACCGTGATGCCTCTCGAATCGAATTGCGAGTCCTGCAGACGCTGAAAGCCAACGACGAGAAGAACCGCAACAGATGTATTCATCTGCGGGATTGCTTTGATTTCCGTGGGCACATTTGCATCGTCATGGATCTACTCGGCCCAAGTGTCTTTGATTTTCTCAAGAGCAATAACTTCGTGCCCTTCCCTAACAGTCAGATCCAGAGTTTTGCCCGACAGTTGTTGACGAGCGTTGCCTGTGAGTGCTTCTCCAACCACGACGAGTCATTTTTACGCTAACACCTGCTAGTCCTTCACGATCTGAACCTCATCCACACAGACCTCAAGCCCGAGAACATCTTGCTCTGTGATGGGGCATATCAGACCTTCACCTACAATCGACGGATCCCGTCAGCCACGAATGGCACATGCCGCCAGGCCACACAGCGCAAGGTGCTGCTGGATACTGAGATTCGTCTCATAGACTTTGGTTCGGCTACGTTTGACGACGAATACCATTCGTCTGTCGTCTCTACGCGACACTACCGTGCACCGGAGATCATCCTAGGTCTCGGCTGGTCGTTTCCTTGTGATATCTGGAGTATCGGCTGTATTCTCGTGGAATTCTTTACTGGAGACGCCCTATTCCAAACTCACGATAACCTCGAGCACCTTGCCATGATGGAGAACGTGTGTGATAGTCGAATCGATACGCATCTCGTCCAGGCAGTCAATCGATCGGCTGCCCGCAATAGCAGCACTTCTCCTGCCAAGTAAGTCGCAATGTTCAGTGGCTGCCCGCTTTTCTAACGGAGTAACTAGGTATTTCAAACGGTTGAAGCTAGACTATCCGACGCCTGAGACCACGAGAGCCTCGAGACGATTTGTCCGCAACATGAAGCGTCTAAGTGTAAGCCAGGATGCCGATAGCATGGGAACTTTCTTTTCTAACTTACATCACAGGAAATCGTCCCGGCCACTAGCTCCTTTCTCAAGCAGTTTTTGGATCTCCTACAGAAGATCTTCGTTTATGATCCCAGCAAGCGGATTACCGCTCGCCAAGCTCTGGCTCACCCATGGTTCCGCGAGGCTGCTATAGCTGATGATGGAACCGAGGCCTTGAAAATCCGGCTTGAGCGTATGAGGGAGAACGCAGATCACCACACATCCCGAGTTCCCCTCGCAGCGTAGAGGGGAAACCACTTTGCTTACCACCGACTTATTCGACGACAATGGCGGAATACTATGTACACTTTATTAGGGTTTAGGGACGAAGATGCATGTTGCTGTTGGGATTGCTCATATTCTCTTTTAAGCATGCATGCAGGGCGGTACCCCAGACGGCATTTTAGCCACCATGATGTGGTTGTTGTATCGAAGGCGGCGCGGTCGCTTTACATAGAGAAATTTGCTAACAGGGCATCCTTGATAAGGGGACTGTGACGTGTGACGTCTTCCTGATGTGTACTTTGCACCCAACCCATATCACCAATTACCACGAGGTGGGCACATCTTGGTCTGTCGGCCTCATCGTGTGAAAACCGACGGCTCGGTCTGGCTTGGTGGCGGGTGACCCGTGGCCAGGGGATCGATCAAGGTACTCGCATCATGCTGTTGTCGTGAGTATGCTCTTTGAACTCATACTGACCTTAGTGTTGCCACCAACAGATCCTGCGACGTTTGCTTCGACTCCATATCGAGAAGAAGAATGACCCTGTTTCTGGAACAATCGGACTGGTTCATTCACATGATGCGATAGATCACTCGAGACTTCCAGACAAAGCCGGCGGTCGATATTTGATTGCTATTGAGAAATACCCACAAAGAACTCGATGAGATGGAAACAATGGTCATCTATGTGTGATTGTTGTGCTTTGTTGGAGAGAGAGGACAGACGTGGAGATAAATAAACCGAGGCCATTCCATCGGTTGCCATCTTTTCTCGACGACCCATACTTGACTTGCTGTCTTTTGAAGCAATCTGCCTACGTACAATTGATTTATCAAACTCCATTAGTTGCATTGCTGTTTGTAAACTCACCCCCTTAAGACCAAGACGAGACGAGACCACCCATTCTTGTTTGGTATTTCGTTCATCATGAGTATTGGCATTCAAGATCTATCTGACGAACTCGTCGTTCGCCTCACGCGAGTTCTTGCGCGACGACCCGAGTACGGCATCGCCAGACCCTCCAGAAGGTGGCTCGTGAGACAACAAGAGATGATTGAACATCTCCCCAAAGAATTGTTGAGGTCCACCAACATGTTCAAGCGTCTAGCCCATAAGCTCATCGACCGCATCGATCCTACCATCATCGACCCGCAAGCTGTGCTGTGCGGAGTGCATTCCAGCCTCAACCCCTTTTTGATTCGAAGACTTTTCATGGCTCTCGCGTACGAAGTCACGGTCCACACGGACCCCCTAAGATCCTGGCCGGGTAGACTATCAACGCCCGAGCTCTCAGCTCTTGTTGGACGACTTGATTCGATCACGGCGTTGTGGACCGAACCACAGACTTTCCGTGAGATATACGGAGCTGCCCCCTTCGACAGTCACCACATATTCGTTATGTCCGGATGCGAGGCCTGCTGTATTGCGGCTGTAGGCGCCAGTGGCCGTGCCCTGGCTGATCTCCGAGCCGCTTTGATCGATCGCCGCGAACGACGGAGTATGAAATCCGGCAAAGAGCATGAACCTCGTCTTTACCGTATCGTGGAAGCCTGGATCGATCATCTTCGAAAAAAGGGAGAGGAAGTCAGCAGGGCCGAGCAATGCAGGAACTTGAGTGAGGATCTGTTGGTTCAGTTACGAATCGTAAGATCCCAAGTCAATGCCTGGCGACACCAGCAGAAGACTCGCGCCCGGCTAGAAGCTTCACAGCGGCCCGTGTACACAGAGCTCCGGCGAAGCAATAGCGGCACGAAAATCACGCCGCTGCCAAGTCGTACGAGTCGCCATCGACGAACAAGAGACGGAATTCCGGTTGCTATGGCCAATAGCGCTGGAGCTGATGCTGAAATAACAGCCGCCATGTCAAGCGGCAGACGCGCAAGCATCTATCGTCCTGATAGCCTCTCTGGATACTCCCAGTTCCACCCGCGATCAAAGCCTGCTCATGATGTTGGTGCTGACGGTCGTCCATACGCACCGGAACCAGATCGTGCGAGCGGACCTAGTCATGACTCCCCGACCGATTCCTTTCTTTTTCGGTTTGAACAGGAGCTTCCACTCCCCAACGAAGAGGCTCCGGATGACGAGAGCGAAGATGGTCAAGAACTAGGTGAGAAGGGATTTATAGAGGAGGAACGTAGCCGTATCAGGGTTCAGGAGTGGTATTCTAGTCGATTGGCGGAGTCGCATGTAGGGCCCGTTCACGACGGTGACCCACCGGTCATGGCCAGGGTACATCTTGCTTTTCTCCCGAATGATGACTATAAATACACCTCGGCGGTGCCTGATCCGCTTCATATCAACAAGACGCACAGCGAGACGGCTAGTGGCCCCGATAGCCGGCCCCTGAGTGCTGCTAGTGAGTGGACGAATTGCACGGTGTATACGGTTGAGTCTGATTCGGACTCTAGTCCTGACGCCGGCGATGGACCGCCTGTGCCGAATATACCATCGGGGTACGAAAGAAACGAGGAACCCCTGACGGAACGCAAAGGCTCGAGGAAGAAAGATGCGAAACGCACGACTTGGCCTGCTCCTCCGGAGGGTCCGTCTCCTGCGAACAGCTACCGGTCGAATCCAGGACGCGGTTCAGATGTGGGTTCTCAGTTCTCTTCCCATTTCTCTTCCGAGCGGCAACGATTCCTCAGGGAGAGATTCAAGGTCAAGGAGCCATTTAATGTGTCTACGAATCACGGCGTAAAGTATTCGGGTCCAGGCAAGACGCCGGCGGGGACGGAGAGGATAGTCCCTCGACCCGCCTGTGTGGAGGATGAAATTGATACAGGCGAGGCCTGGGGTAATGGTCTTGAACCGGATGACTCGGCTAGTAATGTTCGCTGGAGACGGAAGAGCTTCTCTTCTGTTACGCAGTTGGGGGGGTTTGGCGAGCGGATGTGATCTGACGACGTACTATGCCGTGCTATACACTATAGGTAGTTGACGGTTGAGTATCATGCACCTGACGTGTTGATCGTATCTGTATGCCGATCGTATCTGTAGTTCGCGCCCGTATGACGTTGATGGCGGATTGATGAGGGTTCGTAGGTTGCGTCGGAGTAGTTTTCGTAGGGTAAGTATGCAACGAAAGTCGACTTGATGTGTATAAAGAATAAATGTTAAGAGGAGATGGAATATAAGTATCTCTTCGTATCTTTATCTCGCTCATATCTTTTCAGTCCGACTCCTATCTTAAGGAGTACACATGTCTGTGTGGTTCGATCCAGGTGACCCCTTAAGCCTTGCCCGTGAAATGTCTTGGTAGTCTCGGCCCCTGAGCAGCATGGGCATACCGAATCCGTACTTTTTCATACCTGATACTACGGAGGTCTTTTCTGATGGTGTTAGATGCAGAGGGTCGTATTCTATCCCGTAGAATCCCTCTTTTCACATTATTTCTCCTTTCGGGACGTCATCGCATCACATATTACGGCCAATGATTAGGGGTATGATACTCGCTTGCGGAGGCAGTAGGCGGTTGGGTAAATGTCTGGATATATATGGGGAGAATGGAATCTGGCGGCAATGGTCTGGGGTTTGAGTCACTGTTCGTCCATGACTTCTGCACTCATGTTGTCTTGAATTTGTTTTATTTTTGTTGAGGGACGGGATGGGGTTTTGATTTATGGTGGATTTGATTGATATTTTTGAGGGGATTTGGGACTATGAGTGGTGGCGTTTTTTTATCAGGAGAATACATAAGCCTTGCATAGGACTGAGCACATGGTGGATCGAAAGAAAGTTGGGATTCCATGATACATCGGCGCATCCATGGCCCGACGATGAGACATGATACCGGAACATGAGCTGCAAATATTGGTTCATCTGCTGGACTTCAATAGGTCCCGGGCGTATAGATAAGAACAAGACAGGCAGGCGGGAATAAATCATGGCTATTGCCTCCTGATGAGAATAGCAAGTCCAATGGGCTTCACCAGGTATCAGGTCTCGAGTGCTTGGTGAGCCGTATTCTGCAAGCAAATGTAATAATTATTTTACACGACCGGGAACAATCATCCACGGCTCTGATGCCACTCTACTCGTATCCTTTGGCTTTGTGGCCGGTCTACGATTCCTAGTATTCCGTACGTTGCTGTATCTCTCTCTGTCTGAAGAGTATGAGTATGCCCCTTTCAGCAACTCTATGGTGACTTTTCTAGACACGTAAACTCGAGCGTTCTATATTACCAAATATAATTTTTCCTCTGGCAATATCCATCGTGGGGGTTGATTCCCACGCCCAGGGAATACAAAATGCCAGCCTGTGGGCGTTTACGCGTCTGATTCGTTTTCTAACATCTTCTGAATAGCAGGGAGGAAGGCACGCGCTTTCCTGAAGTCCCCAATCTTGACGCGCATGTAATCAAATCCAACCAGGATCACCTCGTTGGCGCGCGCCTTGCCGCTCGTTCGGGCCTCGTCGCCACTGCCGAAGTCCTCTTCGACAGTGGGGATCTTCTGATATCTCTGGGAGAAATGGGTTAGGAGGATTCTCCGCGCACCCATTTTGCGGCCCACGCCGATGGCTTCGGACATGGTGGAGTGCTTCTTGGCGATCGCGTCCCCGCGGAGCTCATCTTCAAACGTGCTCTCGTGTATCAGAAGGGTTGCGCCTTTGCCGATTTTCGCAAAGTCGTCGCTGGGGCGACAGTCTCCCGAATACGCTACTTTGAATCCGGAGGGCAGGGTGAACACGGTGGCCATAGCCCCGGCACAATGGGAAACCCAACAGGCTTCGATCTTTTCCAATCCGCATTGCGCGGTTTCTGAGGGGCTGAACACGCGTTTGGGATATGGGTTTGACGCGCCCTTGTTGCTCTTGGTGAATGCGATGAGGTTCAGGCGCTCGAAGCCGTACGGTTCAACTTGGGAATATTCCTTTAGGAAACCAGTTATGATGTTGTGGCTGGCGATGATGAGTTTGGACGAGGGTGCGGACTCTCTTGTTTCTTCATGCCAAGCTTTGATGACGGAAACCATACCCAGGTGATGGTCCGCGTGAAGGTGGCTGATCCAGATGACCTTGAGATCCCGCAGTACGGAGGGCAGCTCACTGCCAAACACACGACGGAGCTGTCCCAGGGTGTTCTCGCCAGCGTCGAAGAGATAGCTACCGTAGCCCGGGACACGAACTAGGGTGGCAGAGACGTTGCGGTATTTGGAGGGCAGCGCAGACCCAGTACCGAGCGTTATGACCTCGGCGTCTCTATTGGGAATATCTGCTTCTTCCTTCTCGATTCGGGCTAAAAAGTCTGGATTACTGACTTTGCTTTTTGCCTGAGCGGCCAGCTCTAGAACTCCCTCAGGAAAGCCGTCCGCCGCCAGCGTCGGAATATCGGGGAATGGAATAACTTTGTCGTCTTGGTGGATGAAGTTGGGAGCAAACTGAATTTGTTTTCCAGTCCGGCCCCTCTCATATAGGGGGGAGTCATCAGACGGTATGTCGTGGCCTGAGAGAGATGCATTATTGCTATGGGAGGGCAGGGGGAAGCGGTCGGGATCGATACACCGCAGCTTGTAGGCCTGCACGGCAGTAGATTCCAGGGCAAGCATGTTGGGGGTTTCATCGGGCGAAGTGACTATGTGCCTCACGTCCGACATCTTCTTCATGAAATCCTGCAGCCGCGTATCGCTGGAAACACCACGGCCTAAGGACCAGTATATGATCTTCACGCCGTCCATTTTCTGACTGTCAGACCATTCGGGCCGGTTCACTAAGCTGTCGATATAGGAGGCGTCCGGTACGTCAACAAAGGCAAAGCCGTGTCCTCGGGCACTCTCGCCCAAAACCATGGCCGGAGTCACCACAGTCCCGTCCTTCGCAGTGACGTTCTGCATGCATGTAAGGTGTTTGAAATCGCGCGGCTGCACGCCCAGCCTCACCGCTTCCTGGGCGTTGAACTTGCCGCGCCGGTCATGCAGCTTGATAATGTAGCACATGGACTCCCTCGATGGCTGCGTCTCTGGCAGAGTAGAGAATAGCGCGGCCGGCCAAGGTCTGCGAATCCAGACGGGAATGTCAGGAACTTCCTGCCCGGCTCCGGGCAGAGGACCCGTATATTCCTGCAGATGGCCATGTTCACGTACAAAGATCTTGGCGGGGAGCTCGACTTTATGGAGGGTCGTTTCCATGAGCGCATCGATCGACCAGTCCGAGTTGAACATCTGCGTGACTGCGGCATCCAAAATTGCTTTGCGCTCCTCGGCGACGGAGGCATTCGGTACGGTGCCCTCGTCGTTTTCGAACTCCTCATGGGACCGCTTGCGCAGCTTCGAAGTGGGCGACGGGTTCTGGTTGGAGTCAACAGGCACGTACCAGACTTTCATGTTTTCGTCTTGCCAGTCGGGTTCAGCTTTGGAGACGGCGGCACCTGTGCCAGAGGGACCATTTTGGGGATCACGTTGGATCTCGTGCAGGCCTAGGGGAAGACCTTTGCGCAGAATGAAACGGCGACCGGCGGCGAGGAAATAGGAGAGGTTCTCCCCGGCGTGCACACGCAGGCTGAGCGGCGCCTCAGCGAGAGCCTTCTTGGATTTCTTGCCTCTTTCCGTGCTATCGGTTTTAGAGGCATTCAGAACATCGGCCATGGTGAGAACCAATCCCATAAGACCGCCCGCAGTGCGCCATGTCACGGGGCCGGCCAGGAAGATACTGTCGATCCTGGCGACGCTGGTCTTGCGCTGGGTGAAAGCGCGCTGTGTGCCCTCGCCGACATGGCCTAGGATGTAGCGCTTGTTATCGAAGTGGATGTACAGCGTCGTGCCGGGCGTGTCGGCAGTGGGAGTGCACGCGATCTGGACGAAGCTCAACATTCCTTTCCTCAGGTGGGCGATCAGCGCCCGCTGGTCATCCGAGACGTTGGATTCAGGGAGCTTCGGAGCGCTCAGCAGGAAAAGGCACGGGTCTTGACGCGTCAGGCGACGCTGCGGCGGTACGACAACGGTCGAGCGACCAGACTCGTCGAATAGCGAGGACGGCGGGAGAGGTTTGAAGGGAGGGGGTCTAGAGGCAGAGAGGCTCGAGTTTGTGCGCTGAAAGAGCAACGAAGAGGGCACCCTGCATTTTAATGATAGCGCGCGTCTGAGATTCATCGAAGACTCAGAAGGGGCCTCGGGAAGGGGGGGTCGTTTATGTGGAGAGGCCAAGGGGAGGACATAGGTGAAGAAGATAAGAGGTACGGTAAGAAGTAATCGACGGAATACAGACGGATTAATCCGTATGGCGCACGATTTACGGGTTACGGCGGGAGGACCTGTATGGATTACGGACTGCGAAAACGGCACCTGCACTGAATTTTTGGTTTGCGACAGCCAGGGTTCCAAGCTTATCTTATCGAGCGCCGCTATATGGGCATCCACATCTCGCTACCAGGGCCACCCCCTGCTAAAAAACAGCTGTCGCCACTGCTGTCAGCCGAACGTACCTACCGCATTAGCACTGGAATCATTCGAATTGCAGTCTCCGGCTTCTCTCTTGCTTCAATACCTTTGTGTGTCGCAGGCGGTGGAGGTCGTGCGCCAGTAAAACGACCGGAACGACCACCCTATTTCAGGTGCTAAAGGGCACCTGCCCCACCCAATCGTTACCTTCTGCGAGCAAACCTTAGCAGAGATTTGTAGGTAGTAGCCAGGCAATTACTTGTAATTCAGGCACTCATGGCCGAGAGGAAAAGACGTCACGACACAGGTTCTGAAACACATGGAGAGGTAACCTCAAGAGATTGGTCGCAATCACTAGTAGTATCTTGGCAAGTGGAGCAATAGCAAGAAGTTCAATCTTCGTGGTGGTTGAAGGTGATTAGATTAAAAGAGGTTAAGAGGTGTGTGTGCTAGAATTCCTATTTAGAGAGGTGGAGAGGTGGGGTTTTGCCACTTCGCATGAGCCACACTAAGCCACCATTCTAGCTAAGTCTACAGGGGTTTCAGCTACTCTGGTATCATTCCTCCCTTTCTGTCTTGTGGGTTGGTTTTCCACAACCAACCCAGGTCGCACTCCAAATGCACCAAGAGTGAAGCTACGTGGTTAGCTAGGGTGAAAGGAAGGTAAGTGATGGTTGTCGGGTAATCTGTGGGTGCGGGAGGAATGGGGAAAATTGAGGAAAGGATCGCTATGAGTTTGGAGATGAGTTGGTGAGAGATATGGGTTAAAAGGGTCCCGGAGGGGATCGAGCTAATAGGTTGGGTCGTAATGAGAAATTGCGTAAGGGGAGGTCTGGAATGGGAGTCTCGTGGTATCCATGTGGGGGTATCAACCACTCGCGAAATCCCATATCTTGGTGAGGGCCTCTGTGCTCTGGAGTGAACTCAGGGAGAGGGCCGAGATAGGGCTTGACATTGGATATATGGACCTTCCGGGAGTGTCCTCCACTCAATGGATCTCCAATTTTTAATGACACTTCAGAGACAACTTGCATGACTCTATAGGGGCCTCGCCATCTCGGTTGTAACTTGGGAAAACGAGCATGGTCACTCGGGAGTCGATCTTCAGGTCCTGGGGTGCGGTGAACTCCAATGGTGGTGTCTCGCGTGGGTGGGAAATACTCCCACACCCATTCATCAACTGAGTAGGGGTTAGGTCCCGGGACATCTCCTTTCTCAGCTCGGGTCTGCCACTCCTCATCCTGGGTCGTCTGGATCATCTCGCGTATCCAGGCTCTCTTCTCGCTCAGTGATCGAACTACATCCTGCCACGGTGCATGAGGCTCCACGGTGCTCGAGTGGCCTGGAACTTCGTGCAGGGTCTCTGGATTAGGGGGTTGGGTACTCTCGGGGTGTAATTCCCCCACACATCTTATCTGCCAACCTAACATGATCTCAGAAGGTGACATCCGGGAGCTTGGCTGGATACGAGAGTTGACTCGGGCCACAGCCCTCGGAACCTCTAGGGCCCATCTCTCGAGGCCATCGTAGCCAACTGAGGCTGCCCACTTTCGCAGTTGGGTTCGCAGTAGGCGTACACTGTTCTCACTCGTGCCATGTGACCAAGGGGCATATACAGGGCCATGCTTCATATGACTACCCATCCCCTCAAACAGTAAGGAGTTCATTCGGGTGCGGAAGGCATTGTCGCAATATACTTCTCCCGGGATGCCGAACACTGGGATCAGGCGATGTTCCCACATTTCTGCTATCACCTGCCAACCTTGGTGTCTAACTGGCACTGCTTGCACGTACATCGAGAAGTAGTCCACCACCAGGAGGATATATCTCATCCCTCCTACTCCCACTGGACTTATGGGTCCAATGAAATCCATGCCTACCAGGTCCCAGGGTTTCATTTTGGCGGCGCTCGGGAGGTAGGGCTGCTGTGGTAGCTTATTCCCGGTTTCCTGGCAAATGCGGCAGGATCTCGACCAACGAACAACGTCCCCATATCGACCTGGCCAGAAGAAGTGGCCATATAAATTCCTTAGGGTGATGTCTGAAGAAAAGTGACCATGTGCATCGTGACCCCATCGCAAGACTTGGTCAACCTCACCAGGGAGGACACAGTATGCTAGCAAACCGTCACGTTCAAGGTATCGTAGGGTGCCATCAACAATCCGATATCGCCAGGTCTTCTCGAGGAGCCGTTTCCTCTGGATGGGCTTGAGGGTAGCGGCATATGTCGGGTCGAGGAGGCAGGATAGAATTTCGTGGTACCAGGTCGTTGCTCCATAGGTTTGTCTCAGATGTCTCGCATCAGACGAAGGGCCTGCGTCCTGGCTTTGGCTAAAATCACTCGCTCTCCCTTTCCCCTTATTCTTGCTCATGGGAGTGCCAGTATCCCTGCTCTCTTGCCATTCGAAATCCATTTCAGATGTGTCATCTGCATAACTCACCCCTGCATAGATTGCTAAGTTAATAGGTCGCCGGTCTCCCAAAAGTCGCTCAAAAATTTCGGGTCGTCCTCGCAGTTCTCCTTCGATCTGTACCATACACCCTGTCTCCTCTCTCTTGGTGGTTTGTTGGAAGCAGGCTGCGGTTGTGCGACTGTTCGGAAAATCGGTGGTGCAACATCATCAGAACCGGGACAATCCAAGAGGAAGTCCAGTTTCTCGCTATCCTCTCGTTCGGAGAATTCGACTGTCGGTCCTCGTAGCCTGGATAGGCCGTCTGCAATGCGGATTAGGGTCGTAGTGTTTGGCCTATGACAAACGACAACATCGTACTCGCCCAATCGTTCCATCCATCCCGCTATCTTGCCACGATTCGTATTGCCGGGGTGGAAGGTCTTCAAGAGATTGCGGTGGTCGCAATAAATAATAACTGGATGAGGCGATGGAAGAAGCATCCAACGGCACTCAGCTAATGCCTTCACGATGCCAAGAGTTTCTCGTTCACCAGTGTTGTAGCGCCGTTCTGCGTCAGTCAGTCTATAAGACATGAATGAGAGAATCCGCATGTCCGACATCCGCGGCTCTGTCATCTGAGTCCCTACTGGGCTACTGGACATCTGGAAGAGGACTGCTCCCGTGCCTGTGCCTGATGTATCTACGGCTAGGTGGTATTGACGTGAGGGATCCGGTGTTCGTATCGCCCGGTCCTGAATAGCTTGGCAAATACGCGTAAATGCCTCGGCTTGGGGTCGGCCCCAGGAGAAAGGTTTGCGGACGCGTTTCTTGAGGATCGAGGGTTTACCTGAGGGAGTCTGTGTGTCAACCAGCTCAGTATATGAATCTCTCAAAATAACTTCCCAGTCGGCTCGGCCAGGGATATATTGCCGTAAGTAAGGGGTCAGGTAGAGGAACTCCTCCAATTCCTCTGTCGTCTTTGGGTGGTTAGATTCGTCAGCCCACTTCTCAAATCGGGCCCTATGTCTCGCTGAAGGTCGCACTTGTCCTTCGGACAGTTCAAAGCCGAGAACTGTCGCCTTGGTCGCAAAAAGGGTGGTCTTCTTGGGGGATAGACCTATTTTCATGAAGTGGACACGAGGGAAATAGTGGTAGTGGAGAAAATTGAAAAGGGATTGCCAGTCCAGGGCAGAGCCATTGTGGTCATCGACAAATTGATCAAACGAGACATTCCAATGTGGGTGGTGCCCGAGTAGGTTTGGGAGGGCTGGTCCTTCGTGTCCGAGTCCCACTGGCCACTCTCCAAAACCTAGGTCGCCCAGGGCACAATAGGTATGAGGAGCGCCGGTGAGGCCCTGCGCCATGCGGTTATTTAGCCATTGTCCGTCAGGGGTCAATACTGCAGTCTTGTGTCGATCTTCAGGTCGCATCAGAATAGACCAATACCCATTGGCGGCGTCTCCTTGGAAGAAGAGCCGGTGGTCGCCCTGAATGAGGGTGTGGAAAACACCATCACGTCGATGCATGGGCCATTGGGGCTTCACGGTGCCTGAGTTGACTGGGCGAAAATCGAAAACGACACGAAGGTCGGTGGAGTAGCTGTTCTTGAGCGGGAATCGAGAGTGGGCACCAAAGGCTGAGATACCCCTCGATATTAGGCCGGCTTGTTCCATTTGAGGGAAAATCCGCAACGCAAACTCTCGTTCCTTCATCGTGTACACTGGTTGTCTCAGCCGATAAGGCTGGAAGTTGGGCTCCAGCAAGATGTCATGTTCTACCAAGTCAGTGATCTTTAAGTCATTCAGGGAACTAACAAAGCAGTCTTTCCACGTGTAAGCCAGGCGTTTGGCCATGACTATTTGGTCGATAGTGGTGCAACCATCTCCGAGCTTCAATCCGACTTGCTCGAGCCAGGTGTCAATAATGTTCAAGGGTTCATCGGTTAGGGGCCGCTGTTCAGGGCGACGGTTGACCTGAGGGCGTCCCGGTCTGCTCTGCGATAGCGCGATCACGTTGCTCGCAGTCCGACGGTTCTCTTCGATGCGGGCATGGGCGGTAAACTCAGTTCGGTATGCTAAGTAATCACTTCTAAATGACTTGTCCCCCGTTAATGCTTCCAAGGCGAGTTCTCGGTCATCTCGGTTGTCAAGGGCCGCTACCGTGTCACCCTGGTCGTCTCGGATGCTCAGGTAGAGGGGTGAGGCCGGGAAGCTGGCTCTGGAGTCAGCCACCAAGCGCTTCCACCGGGCTGGGATGCCCTCTTCCACCTCTTCCTCAACACAAGGGGTGATCCGGACAGGAGAAACTGCCCCAGCTGATCCCTCACATAGGCCACCCTCCCTTTCCCAATCATCGATGGGTGTACCTGGGGGAGGTGCCCAGACTGGCAGATCCATCCCTCTTGCTTCTCTCCAAGAACTCGCTCCATCCTTCAACAGTCCTAACAGTCTACTCACAATCCACAAATCCGTCTCAGATAGGCTCCTTGCAGTCGGAACTAAGATGAGGCCCGCCGCCATAGCCGGAGTTTCCTTCACCGGTATCTCTTCCAAAACATCATTAAAGCGCACATGACACCTCTCCGAGTTAGCTAAGTTACACTCTCCAGAGGGCCTTGTATTGTCCCAGGTGTGTCGCCCTGCCACACCAGCTCCTAGTTTTTTGAATCCTCGACCGCCATATTCGCAACTTGCCGGGCGGCCTCATATACCTCTTCCATTAGCCGGCCGTCCTCAGAGTCTATGGATTCTTCGTCTTCTCCGTCGCTCACCCAGACAGCGTCATCGAGTAAGTCCTCATCCTCAGGGAGGACGGTTACAACTCTCTGGTTTAGCGGTTTCGCTGGAGTGAGGCGGATGCGGGCAATGTGGCCCTCTTTTCCCCGTATGACCATGTCGTCTGTCTCGAAATCGATGACTGCCTGATTCCTCCGTAGCCAGCCCTTGCCCAGAAGCAGGTCGTAAGACCTGTTATTGCCCGCTAGGTACGCTGTAACAATTGACAAGATTCCTTCCACAACCAAGGGAAACTTAACGAAGTGCGTGATCTGGGTAGCGGAATCGTCAGCCACTCGCAGGAAGAGAGGGGGTCCCCTCACCGGGATAGGGGTAAGGCCTAGGTGGTTTGCTACGGTAGCACTCATCAGGTCAACCAGGGACCCACAATCAATAAGGGCGCGATGGATGGGGGTGCCATCCACTTCAACTGCCATATAACCTAGGTAGGTCTGCCCGTGGTCAATCAGGGCCACGTCCTTGAACTGAGTATGGGCTAACATGGTCCGCATGGCCTGCTCTGGTCCCGTGTCCTCATCCTTTCCTGCCAAGGTGGCTGAGTGGGCCGGGGTCTCTTTCGGGTGGTCCTGGGTTTTCTCAGGAACCACCGGTCCAGCTGCTAAGACCTCGGGACCTGCCGTAAGGGAACGAGTCTGGGTCGGCCGCTTCCTCGTGCGGAATTCTGGCTTAGTCAACAACTGGAAGAGCCTAGTCATGTCAGCTTTAAAGCCTTTGGCTAGGTCCACGAATTGACCAAATTTCATAGGGGGAAGTTCGATCGTTCTCAATAGCTCCCCTATGTCCATTCGTTCCTGTAGGTGGTCCTCGTACAGCCGGATGGGGACATTCGGAGTCAGATTTTCCTTCTTCTCTCGCCGGGCTCGCAATCGCTCATCAAGTTTCCGGAACTGCTCCTCCAAATGCTTCCTGGCAGCTTCCCTCTCATGTGAGGGCTTCGGGGGAGTCGGGGGACGGGGCTGAGACGATGGTCCCGACATGGTCCGCGTCGTTCCACTTGCGTCAGCCATCACCTCATCCTCTGCTACTACCCGGCGTCTCTTTTCGCCCGCTAAAGCTGGGAGCTCCATCTCGGTCGTCATCGAGGGGACCATCAGGTGTTCCTCGTTCAAGTCATACATGTCCCACTCCTTCCCATTCCAATTCATGCGGCTGAAT
Organism: Xylariaceae sp. X3-2; assembly: GCA_028637685.1. Lineage (NCBI taxonomy): Eukaryota > Fungi > Ascomycota > Sordariomycetes > Xylariales > Xylariaceae > Xylariaceae sp. X3-2. The sequence goes on from JAJFDI010000114.1 coordinate 79,212, forward strand.
AGTGAGTCTACTCCTTCGTACACATCTTCCACGACAGGTTGCGCCATAGCCGAAGTAGTCTCTCTTGGCCCATCCTCCCGTCTCTTCAATGGAGTCAAATTAGTCGGAACAGGTGCCCGGGTCCCAAGAGCTTCCCTTATACGCTGCGTCTCCATGTAGGGTCGACTCTCATAGGGGCAGTCACGAATAAGGTGGCCTCTCTCGGTGCAATTATAGCAGGTCGGAGCCCACGGAGCGGGGGACCGTGCCTTGGGTCGGTCTTGAAACTGGGCCGTCTTCTGGGCTCGCACCGGGGTCGGCTCTTCCCTGAGGGGGTCACCAGCGTCCCCGAGGAGAGAGCAGGAGTTGCCTCTCCCTGCCCTCCGGTGGTCGCAGGGGCAGGCGCCATCTGGAGGGGTGCACTCCCAACGGCCGCATACAACGGGTTAGGGGTTGGGGGTCTCACCAGGGCTCCCGCTGGTCGGGGAATTCCTCCCGTCGCCGGTACTGTCATATGCCTAAGAAGGGTGGCAATTTCATCAAGGGACTCGCCAGTTGTACGGGCCGGTCGAGTAATTCCCGTCGCGTTCCAATCCGTCTGGAATAGAGTGTCCTGGCCCCTTCGGCTGGCGCACGTAACCATCATATCCCTCACCTTCGTGAAGGTACAGGTATCCGTGAAATGATCTCGCTCGCTCATCAGTCCATGGGTCGCCAAGCGGTCAATGATGCGATCTTGGAGTCGTTCATCCTCGGCATGGCCTCCCGAACACATATAGGTGAGGAGGCGATCTCGCAATCGGTCTTGGTGCGCGTCATCGACTTGCCGGGATAACTCGGTAGCTCGGGTGATGTATGCCGCCAAGGTCTCCCCAGCCTTACGCTCAAAATTATCCACCTGTCGTTTGAGGGTCTCAGTCTCCTCAACCACAGTCAAAGGGAACCGTCTCTTCAACCCTTCTTTCAATCCCTCCCAATCCTGTCGCTTCTCCTCCAAGAGACCCAGGTACCATCGTCGGGCTTGCCCCTCCAGGCCACTCCGGAAGACAATTCTTGAAGCTGCCCTGACACGTTCGGCTCGAGCATCCCCTTCGAGACCGGCCGGAAGGGAAAACTCAACATGGTTCTCCACATCCTCGATAAATTCCACGGGGGACTCACCCACCATGCCCTCAAATCGGGGTTCATGGATGCGCGGCATCTTGTATATCGCACGATGAGTAACCAGTCGAATCTCTGCTCGCTGATTGGCGGTGATTGGCAGGATCCACCTTTCTAGGTTTCAGAGTGGTAATCGAAGAAGTCAAAAGTAAGAGGGAAAGTGCTGAAGGTAAGGAAGGTGCCCCCCACTTCTTCAGGATCCCAAATTTCCTCGCGTTCTCTCGTCTTCCCCTTCGCGCCGCAGCTGGAGGAAAACCCGTAGGGTTTCGTGGATGGCTCGCTGCGTTCGGTCTGGTGGCCAATCGAGGGATCTGGCCCGTCTTTCACGGAAGTGACCTTCGATCGAGTAACCCGGTCTTGAGCTCTTTCTCGTTGTCTCCCTGTGCTCCCTACAGTCCCAACTCCACAATCACCTCGAATCAGATCTACTAGCTGTACCCTCGTGATACCATAGCAGAGCCCGAATCGCACCAGTGACCTTCTTTCGCAGAGTTGACAGCCTGTCCGGGGGAGCCACAATGAAACGCATGGAGAGGTAACCTCAAGAGATTGGTCGCAATCACTAGTAGTATCTTGGCAAGTGGAGCAATAGCAAGAAGTTCAATCTTCGTGGTGGTTGAAGGTGATTAGATTAAAAGAGGTTAAGAGGTGTGTGTGCTAGAATTCCTATTTAGAGAGGTGGAGAGGTGGGGTTTTGCCACTTCGCATGAGCCACACTAAGCCACCATTCTAGCTAAGTCTACAGGGGTTTCAGCTACTCTGGTATCATTTCCAGTGCACTGGGTCGGAATACCTAACGTTAATCTTGTCGTCGCGACATTCGTAGTAACCTGAACTGTTCACGCTTCATTTTCGTTCTCAATTGTGTGTACAGTGGGGTTAAAAAAATGAAGTCCGTTTCCGTAACCCCCGATTTTGTCTATTGCTAAGAAATTATCTCGTTAGGGGCGGTTTTGAAATCCAGGACCGTGCAGGACCCATTCTAATGCTTGGTGGTACAATACATCATCACATCTTAGTTCAGACCTCTTAAGACCCCTGAGCACGTACCTTGTAATGTGTTGAGTTGTTGTCGCCGCTGGCTGAATGAAGTCCATTTCAGTGTTAAACATACGCAGATACCTAATTTGTAATATTCTAGCAGCGGGTTGTACTTAGAAGATATCTCGATCAATTAAATCATTGATGAATGTTGCGTTACTGCTTAATCCTATTCAATCAGAACTTCCCAACGATACATTGAAAGTTACGCAACACTCCGATGACCTTGAGACAACGGCATTCATATTGGAAAATGGGTCACAGCACTCCATTGACTTATTAAAAGGTTGGGTTTCGAAATGTGACGGTTGTGCCTAAGATCTAAGCAGTAACCGTCATCACAGAGCTCCTCAGTACTCCTCCATGAGCTCTCCTGTCAGTACGTGACATAGGAGCTTGTCATCATCATCTACGGAGCTCCCTTTTACAAGGCTGAAGCTATGACCAGCTCCCCTTCACAACAGAGCTCGCCGTCGCACACCACGAGCTCGCTTATCCACGGATTCACGCTCAGACCATGTGGTCCCCAAGCACAGACCTTGTTGTCGCCCACCATGAAGCTAAGCCGTCCCCCACCACTGAACGTGAGGACGCAGGGTATAAGAAGGATTCCCACTCATGTAAATTTAGTTCTCTTTCTCTCTCTTTCTTCCCTAGTTTAGAGTCTTCGTTCATAGCATCAATACAAGGTGTCAGACCTTCTACCTGATCGTAACACTACTCTAAACTCACCCAGACTCGCTGACGAGCGTCTGCTAAATAGGTTTCTCGATTCCCTCTTTCGCTGTGGTTAGCGTCCACCAAATAAACCACCCAAGACCCAAGAACAAGACCCAAGACCTAAGAAAGAAGACCTAAGAAACCGAGCTCCATGGCAGACCTGGGAAGCTCCTCGTCTGCTGCTCCTGCACCAAGAAGAAGTGCTCGAATTGCATCAAGCACCGACGCCGCGCCGGCTAAGAAACGAGTTACCAACACTCAAGAAGACCAAGACCTATCCCATTCCTCAGATAGTGAGGAATCCACCCAAGAAGATCAAGAAGACCAACCAAGAAAGAGCTCCCCACGCTCCGCGACGAGCTCCATTCACGAGATGGCAGACCCAGCCTCCAATTCCCAGCTCATCCTCGAGATGCAAGCAACCATTCGTCGACTCGAGCGAGAGCTACAGCTCACCCACCGGGCTACATCTGTCGAGACAGTAAACACACATGCCACTCAAGAGAGTGCCTTTGGAGGAGGTGATTTTCGAGCCTCTGGCATGGCTGCCTGGCCTGCGTTTGCCTCTATCTCTGACAACCCACATGACGTGAACTCAGAGTCCTCCAGCTACAACCGCAAGTCCAAAGCTCGTGGCTCAGATCCTGGCCACTTCAGTGGTGATAAGGAGCTTTTCGACAACTGGCTTGGAAAGCTAGCTGACAAACTGGAGGAAGACTGTGAAATCTTCCGTTGTGAGAAGAGCAGAATGCGCTATCTGATGTCCTTGCTTGAAGGAGATGCAGAGAAAGCTCTTGAAACACGCTTCCGTTCCGAGACTCGCCCATACACTGGCTTATCTGAGATGGTTCAAGCTCTGGTGACAGCTTACCATGACCCCAACCAGGCAGTTCGAGCTCGAGCCCAGCTAAACGAGCTCTTCTACAAGCCTGGCAGCGACGTTCACCAGTTTATCTCCAAGTTCAACCATCTGGCCGCAAAGTCTAAGCTCCCAGAGACTGAGTTCTCACAGATTCTGTGGCAGCACCTTGACATGAACCTTGGAAGTGATGTGTTTGAGGCAAGCACCAACCCAGACATTACTTATGAGCAGTTCTGCTCCAAGGTCACCAAGGCTGTTTACAATCACGAGTACGCGTACAGCCGCAAGCTGCGTCGTCAAGAGAAGAAGCCAGCTGCCTCTCGAGAGGTCAACAGAGCTTATGGCACTCGCGAGGCCTCATCATCCAAGTACAAGACAGACAAGGCTGTGACTTCAAGCAAGGCTGGCCGTGCCTTGACAGACAAGGAGAAGAAGGTTCATTGGGATGACGGAACCTGCTTCAACTGTGGCAAGAAGGGCCACCTTGCAAGAGACTGTGAGGACAAGAAGCATGTGTCTGGTATTCAGCATCACAATCGACGAGCTTCTCACGCCTCCTCCACAAGCTCCGATTCGGAAAACTAGCAGGACTGCCACAAGACTCCTTGGCAGTCCAGTTACCGTCACTAGCTAAAGTAGATAGCTGCAATAAGAGGTTCCGATTTACCCAAACTGTTCAAGTTCAACACCTTGATATTGCAATGAAAGCTACTGCCCTATGTGACACTGGAGCACAGATCTCTCTGATGATCAGTGGGAAGCTCGCTCGCCGAGCTCACAGACAGCTCAATGCACGTCTCATTGACCTAGACAAGCCATTAACGTTGTCTGATTACCGTGGCCTACCAGCTGGCCAAGTCAAGCAGCACCTCGTAGCTGATTTTGAGATTGATGGAAGAAGATTCAAGAATCAGAGCTTCTGGGTAACAGAGACAGGCTCGGAAATAATGGTAGGCCTGGAATGGCTTGCAAAGCACCACATTCTCCTTGACTGTGCACGTCAGTCACTGATCTGGCCTGACGATTCCCCAGCTCTGGCAAAGTTCTCTCCTGCTATTGTGGTTCCTCAGAAGAGTAAACGAGACAGACAGATAGATCCAGCTGTACAGAAGGATGCTGATCGTCGAGATAAGATGCTGGATCACAGATATCAGATCCTGAAGAGGCAGAATCCTCTCAAGAAGCCCCTACATATTCACACCTCTGGAGAGGACCCTGTTATTCCGGAACCCTCTGACGAGCTCGTGATCAGCCAGATCATGCAGCAGGTGAAGGAACAAGAACTGCAGAACCCTCACAGAGGCAAGTGGGCTGAGATCTCAAAAGATACACCAAAGGAGCCCATCGCGATAGAGTATGAAGCTCCATCTGACGGACCATCCATCTCTGCTGTTGAGCATTGGCAGACATTCGACGGCAAGGCTATCCCCTTTCCACCAAACGAGGACCCAGAGCATGTGAAGCTGGTGCGCTCCTTGATACCAGAGCAGCTCGCACACCTTGAGGGGTTCTTTTCTAAAGTGCAGGCTGATACTTTGCCCCCCTCTCGTCCAGGCTTTGATGTGGTTCTCGAGACCACAGGAGATCCATCTGGCAGTGGCCCTCCAAGATATCGTACTCCAGTCCAGTACCTGCCCTTGGAGAAAGAAGTAACGGACCAGCTGTTGGATTCAGGATTCATTGAGCCATGCATGGAAGCCCAGGCTTCATCAGTGCTGTTTGTCCCCAAGCCTCACTCATCTGACAGACGTTTCTGCATTGATTATCGTTGGAGAAACCAGTACCTTAAGGACAAGATTGTACCAGCCCCTGACTTGCAGGGCACGATCTTCAACACCAAAAACGTGAGGAGGATGTCAAAGTTTGACATCATCAAAGCTTTCCATCGTCTGAGGATGTCCCTGGAGTCCAGACACCTCACAGCATTCCGCACTCGTCAGGGCACATTTCAGTGGAAGGTACTCCCTTTTGGCTTAAAGGTTGGGCCTGCCTGGTGGCAGAGCTTCATCAATGCCCAGCTCCAAGAGATTCTAGATCTGTTTGCGAGTGCCTATGCTGATGACGTGCTCGTTTACTCAGAGACAGAAGAGGAGCACTGGAAGCACTGTGAGGAGATCATCTACCGTCTTCACAAAGTCCAGCTCCAAGGAGACATCAAGAAGAGCCGTTTCAACGTCACTGTGGTAGACTACCTGGGCGTGATTCTGGAGGCAGGAGTCGGAATTCGTGTGGATCCTCAGAAGGTTGAAGCCATCAAGAACTGGAAATTCGAGGAGCTCAACTCTGTCAGAGCTGTCAGATCGTTTCTAGGGCTCTGCAACTTCATCAGAATGTTCACACATCACGCCAGTGATGTGGCAGAGCCTCTGAATAAGTTGCTGAAGAAAGGAGCTCCATTCGAGAAGGGAGAAGCTCAGAAGCAAGCTTTTGAGTCCATGAAGAAGCTGGCCTGCGAGGCCCCAGTTCTGGCCTTCTTCAGGCCTGGCCAACCAACTCGAGTAGAGACAGATGCCTCTCGTAATGCCACTGGAGGTGTAGTGATGCAGCAGCAAGAAGACAAGACATGGAAGCCCGTGGGATACTTCTCAAAGACCATGACTCCAGCTGAGAGAGCTTACCCCATTCAAGATAGAGAGCTCCTGGCAGTGGTCCAGACGCTTGAGCATTACTGTCCTGAGTTACTGGGAACCAAGTTCTTCGTCGTCACTGATCACCAAGCTCTGCTTTACTTCTCCACAAAGCGTGTGCTATCCACTCGCCAAGTGAGGTGGGCTGACTTCCTCTCAAACTTTGACATTACTTTCCAGTACCGTCCAGGCCAGCAGAACGTGGTGGCAGATGCCCTGTCACGGAAAACAGCTGATCTACCTATTGTGAAAGCTAGAGAAGCAGAAGAACGAACCATGCCTCTGATAGAGCCTGCCAGGATTCATGGCGAGCTCGCCGCACTTGAACCTGAGAACAAGGCTGACAATGAGGCTGATCCTGTTGATCAGACACAAAAGGAGCTCGCCAGAAGCCACGAGAAGCTCGATACATCTCCAAATGACACAGAGGCTGTGAGAGGAGCTGATCTCGTGGACCTGATACAAAAGGAAAATGAAGCTCAAGGGTTGGGCATGAGAGGCAATCAGCTGATTGTGCCAGAGATGACTGAAAGAGGAAACATACATCTACGCACTGCTCTCATTCGAGAAGCTCATCACCCCACAATCTCTGCTCACCCAGGACAGAACAAGACAATAAAGGCTCTCGAGAAGGAGTACTACTGGCCTCACATGAAGCAGGACATCAGAAGATATGTCCGGAACTGCTATGAATGCCGGAGGAACAAGACACCTAGAGACAAGACCCCAGGCCTGCTTCATCCTTTACCCATTCCTGCAGCTGTGTGGAAGCACGTTGTGGTTGATGGAAAAGACATGCCCAAGGACCGTCATGGATATGACTACATCTGGGCCTTCACATGCAAGTTCAGCAGGCTTCTGATCACGCTGCCTGGCAGAAAGACAGACACAGCTGAGATCATTGCTGCCAGATACTATCATCATGTGTACAGGCTGCTGGGGGTTCCTGAAGTCTGGATCTCAGACAATGCTGGCCCATTTATCTCCCAGTTCATGAAGAAGATTAACGAGCTCACCAGAACCAAGCACCGTCACGGCAGTGCCTTCCACCCTCAGACACAAGGTGCCATTGAGTTTACAAATCAAGAACTAGATCAGAAGCTTCGATTTTACGTCAACAAGTATCAGGATGATTGGAGCACCCATCTACCTGCTCTGGACTTTGCTCACAACTCATCGTGGCACTCCTCCATTGACATGGCACCTCTGAAGGTGCTGACAGGCACAGAAGTTCGAAACCCATTGTCAAGGAGCCTGCCAGACTCAACTGAAAAAACTGAGCCTGAGACATTAGCTCGCAAGCTCCTTTTACAAACTCAAGAGGTACAGAAGTTAGCTTTGAAAGCAGGAGTTGCCACACAACGTCGGCAAGAGATTCCAGCAAACAGAAAGCGCAGGCCCGTCGATTTCAAAGTCACAGACAAGGTGTTCCTCAAGAAGAAGGGGTTCAGTACTGAATCTCCCACTACCAGGCTGGATTCTCAATGGGTGGGCCCATTTGAGATCACAGAGGAAAGGGGTCACAGCTTTGTACTAGACTTGCCAGCCAGCTACAAGATGAAGAATCTCTTTCACGCTGATAGGCTCCGAAAAGCTAGTGAAGACCCCCTTCCCCAACAGGTCCAACCACCTCCTGAGCCTGAAGAGATTCACGGAGAGGCTGAATTCGAAGTGGAATCCATTCTTCAGTCACGAATTCATGGCAGGAAACAAGAGTTACAGTACCAGGTTCACTGGCAAGGCTGTGATCCTGACGAAACTTGGTACCCAGCTGAGAATTTCAAGAATGCAGCAATGAAACTTCGAGTATTTCACAATGAATTTCCGGAAGCTGCTGGGCCTCCTGTGAGGCTGACACAATGGATTGAAGCTGCGGCAGAGGATAGAAAAGCAGGAGACCACCCAGATGACAATGTGGCTCAGGGAATAGGCAAAAGAAGAGGCCGTCGTCGACACAGTTAACGTTGACCCGGCTCACCACCGTGTCTCCGTTTTGGTAGGGGGAAGTGTGACGGTTGTGCCTAAGATCTAAGCAGTAACCGTCATCACAGAGCTCCTCAGTACTCCTCCATGAGCTCTCCTGTCAGTACGTGACATAGGAGCTTGTCATCATCATCTACGGAGCTCCCTTTTACAAGGCTGAAGCTATGACCAGCTCCCCTTCAGAACAGAGCTCGCCGTCGCACACCACGAGCTCGCTTATCCACGGATTCACGCTCAGACCATGTGGTCCCCAAGCACAGACCTTGTTGTCGCCCACCATGAAGCTAAGCCGTCCCCCACCACTGAACGTGAGGACGCAGGGTATAAGAAGGATTCCCACTCATGTAAATTTAGTTCTCTTTCTCTCTCTTTCTTCCCTAGTTTAGAGTCTTCGTTCATAGCATCAATACAAGGTGTCAGACCTTCTACCTGATCGTAACACGAAATAGCAGTTCTGCCGTCTGAATGAGTGCTCAGTTGACTTACATTGTGAAATCTGAAGCCGACAGTGATTCTGATGATGATGACGATATATACCTACCACGCTTTTCAACGAACGAGTCGATGCAATCTTACGACGCAGATCAGACAACATGAGACCCTAAATGGCAACCTGAACAAAAGCAAAATAAAAACGAGGCTTCTGAGATGTCCAAGGTACCCCTACTAGCTGTGCAGTACTCCATTGCCTATAATAATCGCACGTTGTGGACGCCGCATCAATGAATTGTGTATTTGTGAACCGTCGTTAACGAAAAGCCACAAACATGAGTTGCAATCAACATGGCCCCTGGATCCGATTCGTCTTTTTCTTGAGTTTTTTCCTTAATGGCTTGTCAATCGATGGGCGGAATTACATATAAATTCTGGGAACAATGATGCGTCGGTAAAACATATCAATGACGAAAACCTCATCATGTCCATACGTACGCTGAAATCATGATTTTTCTCGCTATTCCGATTTAC